>ML111921.1:0-72615 GCA_003697995.1 Taxidea taxus jeffersonii | reverse complement strand
AAAAAAAAGAAATGAGCAGAAGACATGAACAGACATTTCTCCAAAGAAGATGTACAGATGGCCAACAGACACATGGAAAAAATCTCCACATCTCTTAGCATCAGGGAAATACAAATCAAAACCACAATGAGATACCACCCCACATCAGTCAGAGTGGCTAAAATTAACAAGCCAGGAAAAAACAAATGTTGATGATGAGGATGTGGAGAAAGGGGAACCCTCTTACACTTTTGGTAGGAATGAGCTGGTACAATCATTCTGGAAAACAGTATGGAGGTCCCTCAAGAAGTTAAAAATAGAGCTACCCAATGACCCAGCAATTGCACTACTAAGTATTTACCCCAAAGATAAAATGGTAGTGATAAGGAAGGACCAAATGCACCCCAATGTTCATAGCAGCAATGTTCACAATAGCCTAACTATGGAAAGATGGCCATTGACAGAATATATAAAGAAGATAATGGAATATTACTCAGCCATCAGAAAGGATGAGTACTTACCATTTGCATTGATGTGGATGGACCTGGAGGGTATTACGCTAAATGAAATAAGTCAGTCAGAGAAAGAACTCTCATATGGTTTCACTCATATGTGGAATATAAGAAACAGAACAGATGATTATGCGGGAAGGGAGGTAAAACTGAATGGGAAGTTATCAGGAGGGAATAAAACTATGAGAGACTCTTAACTATAGGAAACAAACAGGGTTGTTGGAGGGGAGCTTTGTGGGGTATGAGGTAATTGAGTGATGGGCATCAAGTTGGGCCCCTGATGTGATGAGCACCATGTATTATAAGCAGATGACAAATTATTGAACACTACATCTGAAATTAGACATTTCTGCAAAGAAGACATCCAGATGGCCAACAGACACATGAAAAAGTGCTCCACATCACTGGGCATCAGGGAAATACAAATCAAAACCACAATGAGATACCACCTCACACCAGTCAGAATGGCTAAAATTAACAAGTCAGGAAATGACAGATGCTGGTGAGGATGTGGAGAAAGGGGAACCCTCCTACACTGTTGGTGGGAATGCAAGCTGGTGCAACCACTCTGGAAAACAGTATGGAGGTTCCTCAAAAAATTGAAAATAGAGCTACCTTATGACCTAGCAATTGCACTCCTGGGTATTTACCCTAAAGATACAAACGTAGTGATCCGAAGGGGCACGTGTACCCGGATGTGCTCTATGTTGACCCTTTGAATTTAAATAAAGAAAAGGATAAAATAAAAATGATGATTTCCACTGTATATATTTATACATGGGTATATTTATAAAGCTATAAGTCAAAATTCTTTCTTCTGTGACCATGACATTGTATCAAGCATCTTTACACATGTGTAATTGCTTTTAGAAACATTTTGAGCTAAAAGTGTTTCTAAAAATTTATGATTACACTCCTGTATTAGAACTGGGATTTTTCTGATAGGAAAGCATGACAGTTGCACAGTCAGTAAATGTTAGAAAATATCTGATTGTAGCAATTCTTTTCAGCCATTCCTCTCAATCAAGAATGATTATCGGGAATTGCTTTTGATTTCTCCCTGGGAACTGGGAATCTCAGCATGTCACTCTGAAACACAAACACAATCAAGAAGGGTCACATTTCTTTTTTTTAATAAATATTTTTATTTATTTATTTGAGAGATAGATTGGAGGGAGCAGTAGCAGGAGGAATGGCGGAGGGAGAGGGAGAAGAAGACTCCCCATTGAGCAGGAAGCCTGATGTGGGGCTTGATTCCAGGATTCTGGAATCATGACCTGAGCAGAAAGCGGATGCTTAACCAACTGGTGCCCCATCACTTTTCATTATTACTCAATGCTCCAGATCCCAGTTGTCAAATAAGTCCTCATTAGGAAAATTATTTGCATATATGATAGATTTATTTAATATAAAACAATGAAGCCACATTAGATGTTTATTGCTAAACATTTAGAGAAAAAAATGTCTCTAATATTTATGGAAAACATCTGCACAATAACATTCTTTAAAAAACACTTGAGAAAACTCTATTTTATGTTTATCCCCCTAGGTTTTGGTCATTGCTATCTTACTATTATTTTGGAGCTCAAGAGTTTGTGTGGTTGGTGTTGGCATTTGTCAAAATGTTTTTATTCTATCTAGAGAAAGTTAAACAGCTAATATTTTGTTTCTTCTCACAGAGAATAGTGATTTGTTTGCCTTCATTTAACTGTGATAATAAAATTATTTAAAAGAGAAGAGAGTGTCACTTGCAAATATATACAATTGGAAACTTGATATAGTGGTTTATATTGCAGAGTCAAACGTAGGCATATACTAAGAAGTTCAGTAAATCAGCTATAAACTGTGCTCTAGATACAAGTGGATGCCCAGTAAATGTATATTTTTCCAGGACTGAATCCAAGGGATTTAGATTCTAAAGATCATAAAGATTATATTGAGGGGGAGACAAACCATGAGAGACTGTGGACTTTGAGAAACACACTGCGGGTTTTAGAGGGGCGGGGTTGGGGGTTGGGTGAGCCTAGTGGTGGGTATTAAGGAGGGCACGTATTGCATGGAGCACTGGGTGTGGTACATAAACAATGAATCTTGGAACACTGAAAAAAAAAAGATTATATTCTGAAGTACATAGAGATTGTCAATACAAAGAAAGACAAATACTATGTGAATTCATTTCTGTGTGGAATTTAAAAGAAAAAAAAAGAAATGAACAAAGCAACAAAAACAAACCTTAAATACAGAGAGGGAACAAACTGGTGGTTGCCAGAGGGAAAATGGGTGGGGGGATGGGTGAAATAGATAAAGGGGAGTAAGTGGCACAAACTTCCAGTTATAAAATAAATAAGTCACAGAGATGAAGACTGTAGTATTAGGAATATAGTCAGTTTTCACATAATGCATTTGTCGAGAGACAAAAGGATTACTCTGAGTCCAATAACTTGGAACAAAGAGATGGCCAAAGAGGCTGTACCACCAGAGACTGCCAAGAAGTGCAGGGTAGAGGTGAAGGCCTGAGTCTAGGTGAGCTCTTGGCTTTATTACCCTAGAATGTAAAGTATGTGGAAGCAAAGAAAAAAAAAAACCTCAAGAAAGCAATCACATGAGGGGCAGGAAGGAACTGTGCAGGGGACTATCAGCAATGGTGCTAGTGAGGCATTAACTAGGTAGGGATGGAGATGGGAGAACTGACCTCAGTAGGCCTATTTTATCCACCATCATTGTTGTTTTCAGCATGTACTGTTTTTAATACCAAATGATGGGGAATGTTTGGCTTTTGCCATATGGATGCAGCTTTTGCCATATATGCCTGTGGCTGTTCTTATTGTTTCTTTTACCTGCTGAGGTCTTGCTCTCCCACATCTCCCCCTTTATTATTTACTAGAGTTTAAATTTGAATGGATCTTGGAACACTACATCAAAAACCAATAACGTACTGTATGGTGACTAACATGACATAATAAAAAATAATAATAAAAGAATAAATAAATTTGAATGGAAAATTACAAGGGACAGTGGTTAGGGGATTGGCTGATAGCCAGACTGCTGCAGGAGAGTCATCATGGCTTCAGTATCAAGAGTTCTGTGAAAAAGGTAGTAAAGGGCCTTCAGCACTGCAAGAAAACACAAGAGAAAGAGCATACAAAGATCTATGAGAATCCATATTTGGAGGTTAAGTCCTGAAAACTAGTTTTGAGGTTAAGACAATGAGCCAGATCATTAAGGTGGGCAAGTGTGGCATTTTGTATCTTTTCATGTAATTGAACCGTTTGTCATGTAATTGGCCTTGAAGGTTAAGATTGTCCTGACCCAGAGGAGAATGAAATGCTCTGTGTAGAAGGTGTTGGACATCCTCCCAAGAAGCACAGGTATTAAAGGGGACAGGGGTGATACACATGGAGCAATATTTCACATCACAGCTGAGGCAAGGTGAGTCCAAAGGGCTTGTTGTTGTTCCCCTAGCTAAGAGACTGCTGCTTCCAGCACATCAAGGCCCTGGAGGATTTCCTGATCAATTGTGCTCTGAGTGATTAAGTCAGAGGTTGCATTTTATAGATAATGGTTTGTATGATGCACTATTTGAATAGTATGGGAAAGAGTGACTACAGCTGTAGCAGCCATAGCAGCCTTGGTGGTAACAGCTATAATGGATGTTATGAGGAGTCCGAGAAATCTTTTGCTTCTAGAGCTAGAGCATTAGTAATTTGTTCTAAGGCAGAATCTCCAACCCAGACCCTGGTCAGGTTAACTGGGATCCATGCCTCAACCCTCTGTTTAAGTACAAAATATGAGTGATGTTTAGTTGGGTTATATTCAAATATAAATAGCTAGTAAGGCATATGAATTGGCAGCTAATATTACATTAAGTGTTGCTACACAGGGATAACGAGAAGATGAGTTTATCTGAAAGACAGCAAGTATATAGGGGCTAGAGGTGCAAACCGTAATCTGTTCAGTGGTATCACTGGTAATCCAAGTCATCTTTTTACCCATAGGCCTTTGATAATTTCCTTGATGCACCATGTGAGGAAAAAAAGACAATTGCCAGGCACCAGATGCATTTTTGTTTTAACAAAAAACAGTGAATGCACTGCTGTGTGCACAGCAGGGGCCCCACTAGTCCTGGGTTCTAACATAAAGATTGTCTAGAATAGTTGTAAGGGAGGCTATAACACCATGTGGTGCTAGAGTTTCGAACCAGGAGACACTTTTTTCTAGCACTCGTCCCTCGAATAGCAAATTCTTAGTGAAGTTTGTTGATCAACAGGAAACCAAGCTCAAGTCAAGCCTTTAATTTATACCAAGGGCGGGAGCAAACAGGAATGTTGGGTTTAGGATATATTTTCCCTGATTTAATTTTACCCCTTATGCTGGCAGTTCTGATAAATATTTGATATTTCATTGTCCTTATGTGATTGATTCCTGTGAAGATATGATTCATATACCATTGTGCTTGAAAAAGAATACAATAATTGGGGCACCTGGGTGGCTCAGTGGGTTAAGCCTCTGCCTTTGGCTCAGGTCATAATCTCAGGGTCTTGGGATTGAGGCCCACATCGGGGCTTTCTTCTCAGTGGGGAGCCTGCTTCCTCCTCTCTCTCTCTCTGCCTGCCTCTCTGCCTAGTTGTAATCTCTATCTGTCAAATAAATAAATAAAATCTTAAAAAAAAAGAAAAGAACCCATCATTAGTGAGTCTATGCCATCCATTGTGATACCCAAGTTTGCTGCAGAATTTTCTGCAGTCTTGAAGGGGGCTGGATGCAGGAAGCCAGTTACTCCCTGTGTAGGTGGTAACATTTGTGGAAATGGACGGTTCAGCGTCTCTCCACAAAAGAAGGTTAAAAACTGGGTGGGTTAAGATATGTGTCCAAGACGTGTGATTTCCCATAGAAGTAAGGAGGAAGCCAAGGAGTCCCCATAACATGAACAGCACAGATAGATACCTTAGAAACTTTGGTGTTAATAGTTACATGTGCAAACATGGAAAGGAGTAAAATTTCAGGGGTCATGGGTGTTCCTGTGTTTTCTAAGTTTTTTTTTTCTGCTTGTGTATTAAGTTTTTTTTTTTTTGATCACCGCATGTTGACCTAGAAGACTATGTCATGGAGGTTAGGGGTCTCATCCTCCATTTTTTGGTCATTCTTCTTGGTGGTGGCTGGACTGCAAGATGCTGAAGTTCTGGAACTGGGTTTGATCCCTGTGTGCCAGCTCATGGTAAAGCCATACAGCTTTTGCTAGAATCTAAAATGGTCTTGAAGGAGACTACACATGCCCTCTTCCCCATGTTAACTATTCCACTGGCCCTTGCCATTGGGATCCTTATAGGGGATGTCAACAGGAGACCAGAGGCTTGGTCCTTTACTTTCTTTTTTTTTTCCATTTTAAAAAATTTAATTTCTTTTCAGTGTAACAGAATTCATTGTTTATGCACCACACCCCGTGCTCCATGCAATATGTGCCCTCCATAATACCCATCACCAGGCTCCCCCAACCTCCCACCCCCTGCCCCTTCAAAACGCTCAGATTGTTTTTCAGAGTCCATAGTCTCTCATGGTTCTTCTCCTCCAATTTCCCTCAACTCCCTTCTCCTTTCCATCTCCCCATGTCCTCCATGTTATTTCTTATGCTCCACAAATAAGTGAAACCATATGGTAATTGACTCTGTCTGCTTGACTTATTTCACTCAGCATAATCTCTTCCAGTCCTATCCATGTTGATACAAAAGTTGGGTATTCATCCTTTCTGATGGAGGCATAATACTCCATAGTGTATATGGGGCTTGGTCCTTTTCTTGAGCCAGCACAAAATGTTCTATGGCCATAAAACCCGATTCACTGAAATGTAAAAAAAAATTAGAGTAAATAGGGCTTTATAAAGTTGAGCCTAAACAACAAGCGTAAACAACAAATGTTGGCGAGGATGTGGAGAAAGGGGACTCTCACTGATGGTGGGAATGCAAGTTGGTGCAGCCACTTTGGAAAACAATGTGGAGATTCCTTAAGAAATTAAAAATAGAGCTACACTATGACCCTGTGATTGCACTACTGGGTATTTACCCCAAAGATACAGATGTAGTGAAAAGAAGGGCCATCTGTACTCCAATGTTCATAGCAGCAATGGCCACAGTAACCAAACTGTGGAAAGAGCCAAGATGCCCTTCAACAGATGAATGGATAAAGAGGATATGGTTCATATATACAATGGAATATTATGCCTCCATCAGAAAGGATGAATACCCAACTTTTGTATCAACATGGATGGGACTGGAGGAGATTATGCTGAGTGAAATAAGTCACACAGAGAAAGTCAATTATCATATGGTTTCACTTACTTGTGGAGCATAAGGAATAACACGGAGGACACTAGGAGAAGGAAAGGAAAAGGGAATTGGGGGAAATCAGAGGGGGAGATGAACCATGAGAGACTGTGGGCTCTGGGAAACAAACTGAGGGTTTTGGAGGGGAGGGGGGTGGGAGGTTGGGGGAACCTGGTAGTGGGTATTAAGGAGGAGACGTATTGCATGCAGCACTGGGTGTGGTGCATAAACAATGAATCTCGGAACACTGAACAAGCTCCTGAGTCTAAGAGTCCTGTAATAGATCTCTGTTCTATGGTAAGAGTTAAGAGGGCTCACATGAAAGAGTTTGGCTACCCAGATAGCCCCAGTGTTCTCAAATCACTTGGGACTTTTGGTTTTCTTTTTATGGGCAGGTGTTATAAAAAGAAGTAATAACAGCTGTGCTAATTGTGTCCCAGTGGTGAAGAAATGATAGCAGTGTTGACCATGATTTTAATTTGATCACTATAGAGACTATTAGTCCTGGAAGGACTTGAACACCTTGACAGGTGACATTTGATTTTTTTCAATATGAAGCCAGCACTTCTTAGAGGGAGAGGACCCCATAATGTGCTAGGAATCATTTTGATTTGATTGGGTTCATCTAAAAGGAGGTCCTCTGCAAGGAGTAAATCCAAACTAGCATTGTTTGAGGTTTTTTGCCTGTAGTTTGGCTACTTGTGACCCCAAGGGGTGACACTGTCTGAAGTGATATCCACGAGGGTGTGTGTATGTTCCAAGTCTGGCTCTTGGATTTTATCTGAGAGTGGGCGCTGGTGTCCCATTTCCCATTTCATGAAATGTTGTTTCCCATGGAGTCAAGCCTTGAACGACATTGATTGGCCCAATGAAAAACTTTTTTGCATTTAGGATGTTTTTATTTGGGTTTAGGGGCATTTAAAATTTTTTTTTCTTTTTATATTCTCTGGAAATGTCCTTCCTGGCCACAATTGTAGCATCTTTGAGGCTGGAGAGCTGCAGTCAAGACTTGTGCCTTAAAAGTCTCTGTACCAACATTTTGGCAGGCATTTACCATTTCAACAATGTTATGATTATTGGCTCGAAGCAGGGCAAGAACCTTTTGTTAATCATCATTGACATTTTTTTCACAAGCCAATTGTAGCACCAAAACCTCAGCTGCTTGGGGGTTATCAGTTTGCCTCATGACAGCATTTTGTAACAGATTAACAAAGTCAAAGAAAGGTTCTGTAGGATTTTGCCTGATTGTGGCAAAGGATCCGTGGATACAGGAACTTCAGGGATTTTATTCCATGCTTTTATGGCTGCCTGAGACTTTGAATAAACACTTGCTTCTGTAATTGGGCCTGGGCATGAGGGTTACTATAAGGGCCAGACACAGTGAACATATCAAACCCTATAGGAATTGTATTTCCCAAATTTTCTATGGAGCTAGCAGTAGCCACATCATTGAATTCTTGTAAGCAAACAGTATATTGGGCTGTGGTTAAAACTGCTTTAGAGTCTTTCAATCCCAGGCAGTAATTTTATAGCCATGTCTGATGGCTTTTATCATCCTCCTAGTAAATGAAATTTGAATTCCATTATTAGTCATGCTCTTTCTAAATTTCTTAAACACTGCAAAGGGTAGAGTCCCACGCTGGGGCCTTGATTTCCTCCCCTCACTATGGGGAAAGCTTGCAATTTTCACCTTTGGTTTGCTGTCCCTCCCCAAAGCATCATTCAGTGGTAGGTTCATAATTAATGGCAGAAAGCTCTGGCAGGGGTGGGAGAGCTGGAAGTGGGGATGGGACTTCAGAATCTTTGTTTAAGCACAAGGCATTATGGTTGGAGGAGGATAGCTCGGGAGGGAAAGAAGGAAGTGGCAAGGGAAGGGAGGTCCCTAGAGGGAGAGAAGGAGGAGGCTGTGGGGACAAATCTGATGTTTTGGTTTCAGAGGAGAAGTTCTTATCTTGTCCTTGGATGGGTCTCAAGGCTACTCAGCACAGATTCCAAACCAGGAGATGGGAAACATTGTCTACACATTTAGTGTAGACAATGGCCCTCTTCCAGTCCTCCAAATTTAGGCTCCCCTCTCTAGGGTACCAGGTGCATTTTTGTCTAATAACTATTAGTAATTCCATTGCTTGTCACTCTGAGATTTTACATCCTGCTGCCTTTAAGAGACTGACCAATTGCAGTTTGTGCTGCATTTCTCACAAGAAAGAGAGCCAGGCATGCTGGCAGAGGAAAGAGAAATAGCTGCAAAGAAAAGGAAACACAGAGAAAAGCAAACCAAGAAGAAAGTGAAAAAGACATTCAGGCAAAAATCCTGAAATGAGCTTTTGTTAGGCCTGATAGGCTATGCCAGAGTCACCTATGTCCTTTACTGGAATGAAGCATGGGTACCCTTTTCCTTTACCAGGCTTGGAAGCTCAGTCCCCTCACATGGGGCACTACTTGTTGCATAACACATTCATTGAGAGACAAAATGATTACTCTGAGTCCAATAACTTGGAACAAAGAGATAGTCAAAGGGGCTGTACCACGAGGGACTGCCAAGAAGTGCAGGGTAGAGGTGAAGCCCAAGTCCCGGTGAACTCTCGGTTTTATTATCCTAGAATGTAAAGTATGTGGAAACAAAGAAAAAACAACTCAAGAAAGCAATTACTTGAGGGGCAGGAAGAAACTGTGTAGAAGACTGTCAGCATGGGTCCCAGTGAGGCATTAACTAGGGGGCTGCAAGAGATGGGAGAACTGACCTCAGTAAGCCTATCTTATCCACCCTCAGTACCAAATGATGAGGAACTGTTAGCTTTTGCCATATGGATACAACTTTTTCCATATATGCCTTTTCCTGTTCTTATTGTTTCTTTTACCCACTGAGATCTCACTCTCCCACAGTCAATAATATTACAATAACACTGTGTGGTGACAGATAGTGACTGCACTTATGGTGAGCACTGAATAATGTACGGAATTATTGAATCAATATGTTGCACCCCTGATACTAATATAAGATTAGATGTTAATTGTGCTTCAATTAAAAAAACTATTGTCAACATAAAAAAGCTTTATAACAAGTTTCCATAATATTCATAATATTGTTTACATTAGTATTACATATATTAGATAGTATGCGACCCATATAATACATGCTGTTAAGTGATATAATGCTATTATTATTCTAAACTATTTTTATAGCACTTAAATAAATTATGACAATATCCCAGGCTTTTGAACCAAAATGAAAACCTCATGTTATTTACTGTCACCAGAGCTCTTGACAAACTGCTGAAATGTTTGTTCTATTCATTCATTTAATTTACCCAGTTAAAATTGAATCTACGTCTTTCATGCTATGAAACTGTTTTAGTTCATCTTTTTCTTTCACAAAAACCTGCAACAATACAAAGGTTTTTTATAATTGAGTCCGTGGTTTTACTACTAGTGAATAATGAGAAACAAAACATGTCAACAACGACAAGGGGATTGGTTAATAAATGCTAAAACATGGCATGCTATACAATCATTAGAATGGTGTTGCAGAAGAATAAGTTCCCAATATTATAAATCGTAAATATGTATTTTAAGACAGTATATGTCATATTATTTTTTATTTTAATAAACATGGAAATATAGTCTTATATAAAAATAGAATAAATGGAAAGATAGTTTTAGTGTTTATCTCTGAGTGATAAATTTATGGCTTTTTCCTGTTTTTACTTTATTTCACTTTTCCCACTTCCGTATGACAGACATATTGTAAGAAAAATGATATTTGACATATCTTTACTATTTTTATTGTTATTGTTTATTAACTTCATTAATTATTGCTAGAAAAGTGAAAACTTTTATGAGAATCTTATTATGACATAGTGTTTAAGCAGAAAACATAAAAAGTGTAATTTGTGACAAGACATATTTAAGAGAAACACACTTGTTGAAGAGATTAATTTTCTGTTGTTATTTGAAACACTCAATAAAACTTCTTTTTCACTAATACTGAGGCAGCACTTGGAAGGCAAGATGACTTATGCAGTGTGGACCCGTACAAGCTGAAAGTGGGTGTGGGCTGCTGCGGACCTGGAGGGGGCCATCTTGATCATGAACATGAACACATCATGTTTTAGATACATTCATACTAATGTTTGGCTGCAAAAATGCAACAGAGATGGAACTGCAAGACAATTCTTTCTAACTTTTCCTACAAAGTGTGGGATTTTTGCAACCATCAAAAAAAGGGTGGAGTGACCTTATGAAAATGTCTGAAAGGACCAATTAGAACAAGTCCAGTTTATATATTGAGTGAAGTTGAGTACCCTAGAAATAATTTCCAAATACTCATTTTTTAACACCAATATTAACAAATCTATCTGAGGAACAGTCTCTGTGTACTCTCGAAATTCACAGCTTTTTAAGAGCATTTTTTTGCACAATCCTTAGAAACAGAAAAACACCAGTCTCTCCTCCTCCTTTCTGTCTCCTTTACACTCATCTACTACCACACTCACAGCACTTCTGATACCAGATGTGTGGGACTTTTCCCCTAACAAGCAATTCTCTGTGACACCAGCTGGGTTTTTCACAATTTAACTCAACTCTGACATTGTTGGCCTGGAGATAGCTCAGATCCCACAGGTTAAGCACTTGTCTCATGAGACTATGCCTTACTTCAGATGCCAACCATAAGTCTTAGGTCCCCAGGTGAGTCACAACTTCTGCCCACTTGGCTGCAAATCAGAAGTCCCCATTACCCCATCTTGGGTTCCATTGATTTGCTGGAGCAGTTCACAGAATGCAGGGAAACACTTATGTTTACCAATTTACTATGTAATAATGGATATGACAAAGGATATGTAGAGTGAGGTCTGAAAGCTTCCTGAGTGAAGGAGATTCCAGCCCCCTGGAGCTGGAGTGCCATCACCCTCTTGGTATGTGGATGTGTTCACTAACTTGGAAGCTCTCTGACCTCATACTATTAAGATTTTATGGAGGTTTCCTCACATAAGCATGATAAATTACTAACTCCATTTCCAGCTCCTCTCCCCTGGAGGTGGGACTGAAGGTTCCAAGCTTCTAATCATGTCTTGGTCTTTCTGGTGACCATCTTCCACCCAGGAGCCATCCAGGAACCCATCCAGAGTCTTCTCATTAGAAAACAAGATGCTTGTAGTACTCTTATCACTTGGGAATTTGTGAGGGTCCCTTGCTCTGTGTCAGGGACTGACACACACATATATAAATAAATATATAAAATATATTTATTTTTAAAAATTATTATAATCCTACAGTTATTTAGAAACAAACAAACAAAAAAAAGAAACAAGTGTATGTCCATGTGCCACTTAATTCCCAGCATTCTTGACACCTAGACAGAATCCCAGTCTTTGAGAAGGCAGGCAGGAAGGGGGAAAGATATCTTTCAAGTTTAAGCAATCCAGATTACACCAAGAGATAGGGATTCATTTGGCTGAATGGTCAGAATGTCTGCAAGGCCAAGATTTCAGGGTTACTCAGATATTTTATAGTATGAGCCAGAGCCAGAGAGTCATGTTCATGTTAATAAAGAAAGAAAAGTTTGGCATGCCTATTAGATCCATTTTATAAGTGAAATAAATGGGAAACACATCTTTTTTTTTAAATAAAAATTTTTAAAAATTTTATTTATTTATTAGTTAGAGAGAGAGAGAGAGAGAGAGAGAGCACAGGCAGACAGAGAGACAGGCAGAGGCAGAGGGAGAAGCAGGCTCCCTGCCGAGCAAGGAGCCCGATGTGGGACTCGATTCCAGGACGCTGGGATCATGACCTGAGCCGAAGGCAGCCGCTTAAGCAACTGAGCCACCCAGGCATCCCGGGAAACACATCTTCAAACACCAAATGAATCAGTAAGAAGGCAAGGTAGACCTACTGAGGGAATGTTCCTCCTCTTTATTAGGTCAAATGTAATTTTAAAATGTTTAGCTGTAAATACCTGCCAAGACGTGCCTTAAGTATATTTGGACACCAAGCACAAAGTTGCTAACTGAAGATTTATTTACATCACTGAGTTCAATATACCTAAGTTCAATATAATGG
This sequence comes from Taxidea taxus jeffersonii, assembly GCA_003697995.1. Taxonomy (NCBI): domain Eukaryota; kingdom Metazoa; phylum Chordata; class Mammalia; order Carnivora; family Mustelidae; genus Taxidea; species Taxidea taxus. The sequence goes on along the minus strand of ML111921.1, from coordinate 59,750 downwards.
GGAATATAATAAAAGCCAGGATGTTTATTTCCAAAATATTCCAGATATTTCGAATATTTTTCTGAAATCTTTAATTTCAGAAAAAAGAGAAGTTTAGGAATAGAAATTAAATAACCCATCTTTTCACTGTGATCTTTAGTAGAAAAACTGGTATATTCTGTTTATCTTATATAATAATTTATAGCTTAATTGGCTTATGACAAAGCAACCATTGCTGCCCATTTCCATGTTATTCATGTATTATTTTATTCCCTGATTAAACCCCCACTCTCCTTTTTTCCTCACCATCCTAGTTCCCTCATTCCACTTAGCAGATTTCAACCATGAACTTTCACAGGAGACCATATTGAACTTTTAATTTTAAGTTAGGTAAAATCATGAAATGCTGTCACTTTTCTCCCCTTAATCTTCTCAAATAAACCCTGTGTCTTGATACCCTGCTTCTCAGCAAAACTTTCTTGTAGACCACATAACACTGGTTACACATGCTCACTGTAGACTTTAAAATATATTCATCAGAAAATTTAATGTATCCAGCAATCTCTTAAAGGCATTATTATTTTTTTTTCATTTTAAAAATGTTTCTTTTTTCTTTTTCTTTCCTTTTATTTATTTATTTATTTATTTATTTATTTATTTAAATATATAGTGTAACCCCACCGCCCTCTCCCAACCCCCCTCTCCCCCACCCCCCTCAGTTTGTTTTATGACATTAAGAGTTTCTTTTGGTTTGTCTCCCTCCCAATCCCATCTTGTTTCATTTTTTCTTTTCCTACCCCCTTAGCCCCCACCCCTGTTGCATCTCCACTTCCTCATATCAGGGAGATCATACGATAGTTGTCTTTCTCCGATTGACTTATTTCGCAAAGCATAAATTATTTTATCTTAGCATAAGAAACAGTATAATTTTAATATTTCACTAAGGCATTTATATACAGAAAAATAATCAGCTTCTAACTCTGGCTGATTCTTTCCCCATTATTTCTATAGATTATAAAGTCCTAATTCAAACTATAGATGATCAGAAATATCATCAAACATTTTGTGGTTGTAGCAGATTGTAGTGGATATTCCAATGAAGACTGAACCCAGAAGATACAGAAATTTTTCACTGAAAGGCAGTTTGATTTTCAGATACTCAGATATTCAGATATTCAGATGAATATTTTGTCTTCGAAGTCTTTATATTTCAATGTGAAGATAGTAGCTTTTGAATGTGTGTTTTAAATATATTGACAATGCAGAATTATTTCTATTGCCTAAAAGCAAGGAAAATCATAATGAGTAATCAGACTTTTAGCGGTCAAGTTGTTTTTCACCTCAGTTTAGCTCTCAAAAGATTACGGTATCTAAACCTCTCAATAAATATCACATTTGTTCAATTAAAAAGTGCTATTTGAGATCCAATATAAATCTTTGAAACATGTCATTAAAAAATCATAGCAACATCTTGGTCTTATCAGGGCCATGAGATAACTCATCTCATTTCTTATTTCAAAGGAGCACATTTCCTCTTGACAGAGTTCCTCAAGGAGGAGAAATAGTCTGATACTTGCTGCTGTGGTGGTTGAAAGGGCAGCTAAATAAAAAAATGTATCAATTAGAACTGAGTAACAATTTTATAAAAATAATATGTACACAGGCCTGAGCCCCACTTGTGTGAACTGCTATGATGGAAGTTTAAGAGGGAAAAAAATCACAGGAAAAGGTGCAAAGACATCACAAGAAAAAAAAAACTGATTTCATAAAAACAAGGATTCTGGTTCATTAAAGACGTTTCCAAGGAAAGTTGTCAAGGAAGGTGGACTTAAAATGACACCTAAGAACTTTGAAAAATTGTCACAAAGCCTGGGGGCAAAGGTATAAAGCACTTCAAAAATAAGCAGCAAGAGGATAAAATACCAAAGAACAAATACCAGAAGGCAAATAAATTCAACAGGAAGAGAAAATTCCAGGCGGATGGTAAAAGTGATGAATTAGCAGCCAAGAAACTTAAAAAGGATGACTTCAAAGAACTAAAGCAAAGTAAGCAACTCAGTGACAAGACCAACTGACATTGCTGTTTGGGCAAAACAGATTTGGGAGATCTTAAGAAGAAAAGACTGTGACAAAGGGAAGACAATGAAATTGAGTGTTTTGCAGAAATCGATTCAGGGGAAAATTAAAGCTATTACATTTGCGTAGATACAACTCGTGTGATATAGTGTTACATTCAGTATGGTGATGAAGAACAGCGAAAACAGGGAAAACAGTCTTTGAAGAACTGCGAGATGATTTGGTCCAATTAAGTAAAGCTAAATATTCCAGAAATGTTGTTAGGTAATTCCTCATGTATGGGAGTAAACCACAGATTGCAGAGATGAGGAGTTTTTTTTTTTTTAAGCTTTTTTATTTAAACATATAATGTCTTTCTCCAGTTGACTTATTTTGCTAAGCATAATACGCTCTAGTTCCATCCATGTCGGTGCAAATGGTAAGATTTAATTTCTTTTGATGGCTGCATAGTATTCCATTGTATAACTTTCACATGATCTTCCTGATATGAGGAAGTGGAGATGCAATGGGGGTGGGGGTTAAGGTGGTAGGAAAAGAAAAAATGAAACAAGATGGAATCGGGAGGGAGACAAACCAAAAGAGATTCTTAATGTCATAAAACAAACTGAGGGGGATGGGGGGGAAGAGGGGTTCGGAGAGGGTGGTGGGGTTACATTATATGTTTAAATTAAATAAAAAAGCTTAAATAAAAAAAAGAGTCTATTTATAAAACAGTTCCTAAAAAAATAGTATGAGCACATATTCATATTTTTCAAAAGACTAAGAAAAAAACACCAAGATATTAACAGTGGCTGTATTTATTGGAAGATTTATTTTCTCCTTTATACATTTCATATGTGGAAAATTGTCCACCATGAATATGTATAATTTTATAATCTTTATTTTTTTAATTTTATAATCTTTAAACAGAAAAAAAGACATACAAACAAGAAAGAAAAACCACAATAGGAAAACATTGTTGGATGTCTAGAGTAGCTGTGCCCCATCATGTTTATAGTAGATGCTCACTATCATACATAAAGTTTTATACCATGTATTTTTGTAGCATCAATAATTACCAACAAAATAAGATATTTGATTGCCTTCCCCTCAAATAAATGATGGTCAGCCTCTTTCCTAGGCCATTAAAACTAAACATTTCAGCATGCCTACGAATTAGTTGTATATAATGTTCTGCAAACAAAACAAAACAAAGCAAAACAACAATGACAACAATAGCAACAACAACAAAAACAGAAGCTATTGTGAATACCTAGGTAAGGGAGAACAATAGGAGGTTGAGGATAAGTGGGGATATTCGCATGTGCATTGAATTCAGGTTTGAACATTAGTAGCTAAAAAAGGCACTATGACAGTCATCAGGGAAAGGGAATTCTGAATGCCAGTAGCAGAGGGAAACCAATAAATACTACATGATATGCATTTGAAGGTAGAATTCATAGGGAAGGGGGCGAGATGGCAGCTGAGTAGGGGAGCTCATTTCATATGGTCCCTCGAATTTAGCTGGATACCTATCAAAACATTCAACCTGACATGTAAAATTTATCTGGATCTCCACAAGCAGAAAAATGACTGCTTTTTTGAGGTAGGAGGTGTGAAACTTGAATCTTCTGGGGGAAATATCCAAAGATAAGCAGAAGAAGGAGGGAGCCTCTGTAAACCAGCTGTTGGTTATATATATATATATATATATATATATATATATATATATATGACATGTATATATAACACTGGAACAAAGAAATTGAGACTCTTGGAAATCTACTGTAGTGACAGGCATCCCCTTCTGAAAAGGGCATAGGGGGCAAGTAGGGCAGAATTCTAGGGGGATCATTGTGGTCTCAGGATTCCAGAAGACTCAGAAAGAATAGGGTTAACCCAAACTGATGGAGTGTGCAAGCAGAGTAGCCGGGAGACTGGTTGTGGTCGGTGAGCCCAGGGGGACTTTCAGCTCCAGATACCATAAACCAAGAGTCAAGCTGTTAGGGAGAGTGCCTTCTGCCTGCCCACCCTGAAAAACACTAGAGGGTGTGGGCTGTCTAACATCCAGGGGAGATAAATAACTGCTTATGCCCATGACAGTGACAGCTCTCACGGTACTGTGGCCCATAAGGAGATACTGGGGCAGCACCCAGCATGACATAGGTGCTGAACAGGAGGGTGCATGGGTGAGCCCATGGCCATGGCAGGTGCAGAGTCACAAGGCGCAGAGGTGTTTACCGGTTCCTGTGGCTGTCCCAGGGGAAGAGCAGCTGGCAGGAGCCAAGGGATTCAGCAGTTTGGCACATAAAGAGCCCACACTCACAGCTTCTTAACAGCTCTCAGGCAGTGTGACCCACAAGGGACACTGGGGCAGCACTCAGCATGACCTGGGAGCTGCGAAAGAGGGTACATATGTGAGCCGTAGTAATTGAAAGTCATAAAGCACAGAGATGCCTGCAGGTTCCTGTGACTCCCCCAGGAGAGGTGTGTCAGGCATGAATTGCATGAGTCCCGAGAGTTTGGTTAGATGCAGAGGTGGAGATGGATTGACCTGGAGAATTTCTGGGGGGAAGGGAGAATTGGGGGGCTGCAATATTGCAGCTCTGGGCCAGAGATTCCCACATGGCCATGTGTGCTCTGACCCTCTAAAAAGAAGCAGAAAGATGTCAGGGAACAAAAGCCACACAGCCAACCAGCTCACATTAAGTCCATCCCCCTGGCAGGGGGTGGGGCAACTCCACCCAGGCAAAGGCACCTAAGAAGCCCAGCAGCAAAACCTTTTCCCCAGAAGACAGACTGGAAGAACAGGTGAAAGATAAGCTTATTTCCCACAGGACTGTAAAACACCAGCACCAGAGGAAAATAATATAGTGAGCTTCAGGTGTTCCCTCACAACTCATTTATACTTCAGGCTAAAATTTTACACGTCTTTTTTAGTTTCTTTTCTTATCCTTTTTTTCCCCTTTCTTTTTAAAACCTGCTCCCATTTCAGATAGATTCATATTACCCAACCTATGTTTTTAAGTTGCTTCTTAACTTTTCTTTTTCACATATATGTTTTATAGGTTTATGCCCCATACTGGACCATTTTTCAATCTTTTCAATTTTATTTTGATATTTATGTAAGTTCTGATTTCTTTGCAATTTTGAGATATAGTGTCTTCTAAAACACAGGACATAAATCAAGCAGAAACAGGCAGATGACCCTGCTGTGTCCACAGTGAAAGACTATAATTTCTCTCTTGTCTCCTCTTTTTTTCTTTCTTTTTTATTGTTTTGGATCATCTTGGCTTTGATGGCACATCTGTGGTAGCTTTCAACCACGTTAGATTTTTTCACAGATGCATTTTGCTTGGGTTATGGTTGACATTTTGGACTCTGTACCTTCCCTCAACAGAATGATTAGGTGGAGGAATTCTCAACAAAGAAAAGAATGAGAGACGATGTCCTCTGCCACAGATCTAATGAATATGGATATAAGCAAGATGTCAGAGATAGACTTCAGGGTAGCAATTATGAAACCAATAGCTAGACTTGAGAAAACCATAAGTGACAATATGAAATCTATAAGGGCATAAATGAGATCTATCAGGCCCAACTTAAAAAATGCTATGATTAAGATGCAGTCTAGACTGGATATTCTAATAGCCAGGTTAAATTGACAGAAGGATGAATTAGTGATCTAGAAGACAAGCTGATAGAATGGAAGAAAGCCAAAGAAGATAGGGATAGGCACCCACAGATGCCCATGAGAACAGACTTAGGGAGATCAATAATGCCATGAAAAGTTTCAGTGTCAGAATTACTGGGATCCCTGAAGGAAGAGAGAGAGAGAGAGAGAGAGTGCAATAGCGAGCTAGAAGGTATATTTGAGCAAACTGTAGCTGAGAACTTCCCTAATCTGGGGAAGGAAACAAGCATTTGAGTCCAAGGGATAGATAGGACCCCTCCTCAAATCAATAAAAATCAGTAAAAATAGATCAACACCATGACATATAATAATGAAATTTGCAAATCTTACAGCCAAAGAAACTATCCTGAGAACAGCTAGGGAGAGGAGGTTCCTTACATGGAGGGAGAAACATAAGAATAACATCATACCTGTCCACAGAAACCTAGCAAGCCAAAAAGGGCTGGCAAGACGTATTCCGGGTACTAAATGAGAAGAACAGGCAGCCATGAATACTTTATCCAGCGAGGCTGTCATTCAGAAAGGATGGAGAGATCAAGAGCTTCCAGGACAGGCAGAAACTGAAAGAATATGTGACCACCAAACAAGACATACAAGAAATATTAAGGGGGATGCTGTAAGTGAAGGAACCATAAGAGTCACATACCAGAAAGAAACACAAAATCTACAGAAACAAGGGCCTTACAGGTAATAAAATGGCACTAAACTCTTTCAAGAGTTACTCAAAATGTAAATAGGCTGAATGCTCCATCAAAAGACACAGGGTTTCAGATTGGACAAAAAAGCAGGACCCATCCATATGCTCTCTACAGGTGATGCACTTTGAACGTAAAGACATCTCCAGATTGAAAGTGAGGGGATGGAGAACAATTTACCATGTTAATGTACCTCAAAAGAAATTGAGGTAGCATTCCACATATCACACTAATTAGATTTTAAAACAAAGATGATAGTAAGAGTTGTGGAGGGACACTATATCATACTTAAAGGGTCTATCCAATAAGAAAGTCTAACAATTGTAAATATCTATGCCTCCAATATGAGATCAGCCAGTTAGGTAAATTAATTAATAAAGAAAGTAAAAAAAAATATTGATAATAATATGTTAATTGTAAGAGACCTTAACCCTCCAATCACAGAAATGGACAGATCATCTAAGCAGAAGATCAACAAAGAAACAAGAATTTTGGATGACACAATGGGCCAGATGGACTTTGTAGATATATCCATAGAACATTCCATCCTAAGAGAATATTCGTTCTTCTCAAGTGTACATAGATCTTTCTTCAGAATAGACCACATACTGGGTCACAAATCATGTTTCAACCAATACCAAAAGATTGAGATTATTCCCTGCATTTTTTCAGACCACAATGCTTTGATACTGGAACTCAACCACAAGAAGAAATTTTGAAAGAACTCAAACAGTTAAAGAGCATCCTGCTAAAGAATGTTTAGGTCAACCAAGAAATTAAAGAACTTAAACAATTCATTGAAACTAAAGAGAATGAAAACACATGCGTTCAAAACCTGTGGGATACTGCAAAGGTGGGTCTTAGAAGGAAATACATAGCCATTCAAGTCTTTCTCAAAAAATTACAAAATCCCTAATGCACAAGCTAAACTTACACCTGAAGGACCTGGAGAAAGAACAGTAAATTAAGTCTAAACCAAGCAGGAGAAGAAAAATATAAAGATTAGAGCAGAAATCAATGAAATAGAAACCAGAAAAACAGTAGAACAGATCAATATAACTAGAAAAGCTGGTTCTTTGAAAGAATTAATAAGGTTGATAAATCTCTGGCAAGACTTATTCAAAAGAAAAGGGAAAGGACCCAAGTCAATAAAATCATGAATGAAAGGGGTGAGATCACGACTAATACAAGGAAATAGAGACCATAGTTAGGACTTATTATCAGCAAGTATATGCTAAAATATTAAGCAACCTGGAAGAAATGGATATGTTCCTGGAAACTTATAAACTACCAAGACTGAAACAGGAAGAAATAGATAATCTGAACAGACCAATAACCAACAAGGAAATTGAAACAGTAATCAAAAACCTCCCAACAAACAAGAGTCTAGGGCCAGATGGCTTCCCAGGGGAATTCTACCTAACATTTAAAGAAGAACTAATATCTATTCTACTGATGCTTTTTCAAAAAATAGAAACAGAAGAAAAACTTCCAGACTTGTTCTATGAGGCCAGCATTACCCTGATCCCAAAGCCAAAGGCCCCATCAAAAAGGAGAACTACAGTCCAATATCCCTGATGAATGTGGATACCAAAATTTTCAATAAGATCCAACAGTACATTAAAAGTAGTATTCACTTTTGATTGGGGCATTTAGCCCATTTACATTCAGGGTAACTATTGAGAGATATGAATTTAGTGCCATTGTATTGCCTGTATGGTGATTGTTACTGTATAATGTCTCTGTTCCTTTCTGGTAATACTTTTAGGGTCTCTCTTTGCTTAGAGGACCCCTTTCAATATTTCCTGTAGAGCTGGTTTGGTGTTTACAAACAGATGAATGGATAAAGAAGATGTGGTATATATATACAATGGAATACTATGCAGCCATCAAAAGAAATGAAATCTTACCATTTGCGAAGACATGGATGGAACTAGAGCATATTATGCTTAGCGAAATAAGTCAACTGGAGAAAGACAACTATCATATGATCTCCCTGATATGAGGAAGTGGAGATGCAACGGGGGTGGGAGTTAAGGTGGTAGGAAAAGTAAAAATGAAACAAGATGGGATCGGGAGGGAGACAAACCAAAAGAGACTCTTAATGTCATAAAACAAACTGAGGGGGGTGGGGGGGGGAGAGGGGTTGGGAGAGGGTGGCGGGGTTACATTATATGTTTAAATAAAGCTTAAATTTAAAAAAAAAGTAGTATTCACCACGACCAAGTGAGTTTTATTCCTGGAATGCAAGGGTAGTTCAACATGCACAAATCAATCAACGTGATAGAGCATAAATAAAAGAAGAGAGAGGAACTCTATAATCCTCTCAACTGATGCAGAGAAAGTATTCGACAATATACAGCATCGTTTCTTCATTAAAATTCTTCAAAATATAGGGATAGAAGGAATATACCTCAATATCATCAAAGCTGTCTATGAAAAGCCTACAGCAAATATCATTCTCAATGGGGAAAAACAGAGCTTTTCCCTTACGGTCAGAAACACGAAAAGGATGTCCATTCTCATCACTGCTGCTCAACATAGTACTACAAGTCCTAGCCTCAGCAATAAGACAACAAAAGAAATAAAAGGCAATCAAACTGACAAAAAAGAAGTCAAACACTCTCTCTTTGCAGATTACATGATACTTTATGTGGAAAACCCAAAAGACTCCATCCCCAAATTACTGGAACTCATAGAGCAATTCAGCAACATGGCAGGATACAAAATCAGTGCTCAGAAATCAGTTGCATTTCTATACGTTAACAATGTAACTGAAGAAATAGAAATTAATGAATCAATTCCATTTACAATAGCACCGAAAACCATAATATACTTAGGAATAAACCTAACAAAAGAGGTAAAGCATCTATACTCTAGGCACTAGAGAACACTTATGAGAGAAATTGAGGAAGACCCAAAATGATGCAAAAAACATCCCATACTCATGGTTTGGAAGAATAAACACTGTCAAAATGTCTATGCTGACCAGAGCTACCTATACTTTCATTGCGATCCCTACCAAAATACCATTGACAGTTTTCAGAGAGTGGGATAAACAATCCTGAAATTTGTATGGAACCAGAAAAGACCCTGAATTGACAGGGGAATGTTGAAAAAGAAAACCAAAGCTGGTAGCCTCAGAATGCCTGAGTTCAAGTTATACTGCAAAGTTGTGACCATCAAGATAGCATGGTACTGGGGCACCTGGGTGGCTCAGTGGGTTAAAGCCTCTGCCTTTGGCTCGGGTCATGATCTCAGGGTCCTGGGATCGAGCCTCTTATCGGGCTCTCTGCTCAGCGGGGAGTCTGCTTCCTCCCCCACTCCCCCCCACCCCCGCCTCTCTGCCTACTTGTGATCTCTGTCAAATGAATAAATAAAATCTTAAAAAAAAGATAGCATGGTACTGGCACAAAAACAGACACATAAATCAATGGAACAGAATAGAGAGCCCAGAAATGGACCCTCAACTCTATGATAAACTACTCTTCGACAAATCAGGAAAAACATCCAATGGAAAAAAGACAGTGTCTTCAAAAAACGGTGCTGGGTCTACATCAAAAACTAATGATGTATTGTATGGTGACTAACATAACATAATAAAAAACATGGTGCTGGGAAAATTCAACAGCCACATGCAGAAGAATGAAACTGGACCATTCTCTTATACCACACACAAAGATAAACTCAAAATGCATGAAAGACCTAAATGTGAGACAGGAATCCATTCAAATCCTAGAGGAGAACATAGCCAGTAACTTTTTTGACACCGGCCACAGCCACTTCTTTCAAGACAAGTCTCTAAAGGCAAGGAAAACAAAAGCAAAAATGAACTTTTGGGACTTCATCAAGATAAAAAGCTCTTCCATGGCAAAGGAAACAGTGAAACAAAACCAAAACCAAAACCAAAACCCAAAAGAGGCAACCCATGGAATGGGAGATGGTATTTGCAAATAACATTACAGATAAAGGGTTGGTATCCAAGATCTATAAAGAACATCTCAAACTTAACACCCAAAAAACAAATAATCCAGTCAAGAAAAGGGCAGAAGACATGAACAGACACTTCTACAAAGAAGACATACAATTGACTAACAAACACGTGAAAAAATCTTCCACATCACTAGCCATCAGGAAAATACAAATCAAAACCACAGTGAGATACTACTTCACACCAGTCAGAATGGCTAAAATTAACAAGTCAGGAAATGACAGATGCTGGTGAGGATGCGAAGAAAGGGGAACCCTCTTACACTGTTGGTGGGAATGCAAGCTGGTGCAACCACTCTGGAAAACAACAGGGAGGTTCCTCAAAATGTTGAAAGTAGAGCTACCCTACAACCCAGCAATCACACTACTGGGTATTTACCCTAAAGATACAAATGTAGTGATCTGAAGGGGCATGTGCACCTGAATGTTTATAGCAGCAATGTCCACAATAGCCAAACTATGGAAAGAACTTAGATGTCCATCAACAGATGAATGGATAAAGAAGATGTGCCATATATATATATGTATATATATATATATATATATATACACACACACACACACACAATGGAATACTATGCAGCCATAAAAAGAAACAAAATCTTGCCATTTACAACAATGTGGATGGAACTAGAGGGTATTATGCTGATCGAAATAAGTCAATCAGAGAAAGACAATTTTCATATGATCTCCCTGACATGAAGAATTTGAGAGGCAACATGGGGGGTTTGGGGGGTAGGAAAGGAAAAAATGAAACAAGATGACATTGGGAGGGAAACAAACCATAAGAGACTCTTAATCTCACAAAAAAACTGAGGGTTGCTGGGGGTAGGGGGTAGGGAGAGGGTGGTTAGGTTATGAACACTGGGGAGGGTATGTGCTGTGGTGAGTGCTGTGAAGTGTGTAAACCTGGTAATTTAGACCCATACCCCTGGGGCTAATAATATATTATATGTTAATAAAAATAAAATTAAAAAAAGAGAAAAGATGAATACCTACCATTTGCATCAAAATGGATGGAACTGGAGGAATATCCTAAGTGAAACAACCCAAGGAGAAAATGTAATTATCATATGGTTTCACTCATATGTGGAATATAAGAAACAGTACAGAGGATCATAGGGGAAGTGAGAGAAAATTGAGTGGGAAGTCATCAGAGAGGGAGACAACCCATGACTCTTAACTATAGGAAACTAACTGAAGGTTACTGGAGGGGAAGAGGGTGGATGGGATGGGAGTAACTGAGTGATGGGCATTAAGAAGGCATGTGATATGATGTGCACTGTGTGTTATAAGCAACTGATAAATTGTTGAACTCTACATATGAAACTAGGATGTACTATATGTTGGTTAATTGAATTTAAATTTAAAAAGATTCCATCTTTTGTACTTTCTGATTTAGGCCTCTCCAGAGTAGCAAAACCAATAGGATCTATATAGATATACAAGGAAATTTATTACGGGATTTGGCACATGGGATCACGACATGAAATATGACATGATATGCTGCCTGCAAGCTGAAGAACCAGGAAAACCAATGGTAAAATTGGTTTTAGTCTCAAGGTCTGAGAACAAGAGGAGCTGCTTTATAACCCCCAGTATGAAGCTAAAGGCCTGTTGAGTCTGGTGGAGGAGGTGCCAGTGTAAGCCCCAGAATTTCAAGGCCTGAAATGCAAGAGCCAATGTCTAAGAACAGGGGAAGATGGACATCAATGCTCAAGAATTGAAAGAATTTGTCCTTCCTCTGCCTTTTTGTTCCATTTGGGCTCCTCAACAGATTGGATAACGCCCATCCACATTGATGACAGAGAATCTTCTTCATTCAGTCTACTTAGTCAAATGCTAATCTCTTCTAGAAACACCCAGAAATGATTTTTTTATCAGCTATTTGGGCATTCCTTAGTGAAGTCGACACACAAAATTAACTATTATACTTCCCTAAGGATGTATTTACAATAGTAATTATTAATATATGTTAATATATTAATATTTTATTGATGTTCCTTTACTTCCAAGATGTTCCTCCCATACATGTTCCTTTACTTCCAACCAAGTGATAAATACTTCATATCCATTATTTCCCTTGATATTCTCTGTATCCCTATAGTTTAGGTCATTCCATCATCATTTTACAGTTAAAGAAATCAAGGCTTTGAGAGATTAAATTAATGCGTCCTATGTCACAGAGCAGGAAAGAATCAGAGCTGAGGGTAGATCAAGTAGTCTATCACAGCATAATAACCTATATAGTTGCTATTATTATATCACAAGCAGTATAAGTATAAAAACAGTATAAGTATAAAAACAAGTCAAGAGGGGCACCTGAGTGGCTCAGTTGGTGGAGCATCTGACTCCTGACTTCAAGGTTCTGAGTTCAAGCTCCACATTGGGCTCTATGTTCTATGGGGAGCCTACATAAAAAAACAAAACAAAACAAAACAAAACAAAACAAAAATAAAAATCCTCAAGAAATAAAATAAATTATCTACCTTATAGCTATGCCCTCATAAATCACAGCCACCTCAGGAAACAAAACAAAACAAAATAAAAACATAGCTCTGTTTATCAAAAATTTCCAGTGTAGACTATGAATATTCTTTTTCCAGCTTATCCATCTATTAAGCACTCATTAGGAGCCTGGAACTCACCAGCCCTGGCTGTGGTCTCTAGCAGCACCTTTCAGCAGACCACTTGCCCTATCAGCATAAAAATGTTGTCAAGGATTGGGATTTATCTTTCTGACCCTCTTATTCTCACCTTGATTCTCCTGATCCTCTTTCTCTACTTCCATGCCATCTTCACCACCCACTTACCATGATCCTGGTGATTGAGGTTGACACATAACCTAGTATTTATTGGCTCCTGACCTCTCTACTGTGGGTGCCTTTTTAAAAATATCCTTGACTTGGTACATTTTTGAGAGCTCCTCATTAAACTGGCTCTAGAAATACCTCCTCTTTCTATTTGTTCATATTATCTACTCCTAATCTAGATATGGTAGAAGATGCAAAGACAACACTGTGATGTGGCCTCAGAGAGCTTGCAGTGTAGAGGGGACATGAGCCACATGCCTGACCATCATTGCAAAGCCAAGAGAGTTTTGTGTGACAAGAGAGTATAGGTAAAGAGCTATAGGAAACATGAAACTGACCCAGGTTAATTCCTCTTCAGAACAATTAATGAATAAATTAAAATACGAGTGGGTTTTGCTATACCATGGAAATGCATGTGTGTGAAATTATATCAGTTATAATATTAAATTACTGCTTCTGCCAGGAGAGAAGACTGAAACAGAAATTATAGCAGGAAAATGGAAAGGATGATCATGATTAATAAAAGAGTCTAGTTTTTGTTTGATTCACTTATTAAGCCCGGCTATATGATCTACCTTTGAGATATTTACAATATCCATGTAGGAAGTAATTTTTCATGTTCCTTTACTTCCAACCAAATAATCAGTACTTAAGAGAGGCAGGCCCTCAAATTCTTAAGTCCTTGAATCAAGCATTTGTCATCACCACAGATCCCAAGGAAATGCCTGCCTGGGATAATTTACTTAACTGGGCAGAATAAGCAACCAGGCTCCCTTTTCCTCTCTGCCTTAACATCTGCAAGAAAGGCCAACTAAACATCTTTCTTGGTCCCTTTCCATTAAAGATCTTGTCCTCATGTGTCCTAGTGCTCTGAAGCAAAATGTGCACAGAGAGACAAAGCTAGGGCAATAAGCCAGTCTCCCCTGCAGCCACAGAGCTGACCTAAACTGTCCTCTACTCAGTCTCATCTTTTTTTCTGGTTCTTCTCACAATATAAAGTTTTTAGGTAAAGGAAACCACCTAAGAAGAAGTCAACTCCAGTTGTCACCAAGGACCAGAGAAAACAAAATATTGACAAAAGAACCAACACAAATGAGGGTGGTCACACCCAAGAGAAGTTAATTATGGTTTGGCTCTGAACAGGTAAGTACCAGTGCTTCTTGTCTTCATTATCATAAAAACTTCTCCTCCCTGGGAGTGAAGCAGAGCAGGAGAACTTTGAATTTCCTCTTATGGGTTAGACTGTGCCACTAATATTTGCCTACTTTGAAGACATCTATGAATTCTATATATGAAATATATAGCGATTGATTGATTTAGAATCCCTTCATATTTCATTTTTATTTTTTATTTTTTTAAAGATTTTATTTATTTATTTGACAGATCACAATTAGGCAGAGAGGCAGGCAGAGAGAGAGGGAAACAGGGTTCCTGCTGAGCAGAGATCCTGATGTGGGGTTCGATACCAGGATCCCGGGATCACGACCTAAGCTGAAGGCAGAGGCTTTAACCCACTGAGCCACCCAGGCGACCCTATATTTGATTTTTAAAAAATTCAAAAGAGAAGCATATGAACTCCCAAGAGCCCATGCCTTCAAAATATACAACAGTTTGGTGTCCATGTTGGAGTCAGCCCTAGAGTCTCAAGATAGTAATAAGGAACCAGAAGACAGACCGGGGGAAGAAGGGCCTATATATTAAGGAACTTCACTGTGACAATTACAATAAAGGGTGTTCTTTATTTATTTTTTTTAATTTTTTAAATTTTTGTTTATTTATTTAACACAGAGATCACAGGTAGGCAGAGAGGCAGGCAGAGAGAGAGAGAAGCAGGCTTCTCGCTGAGGAGAGAGCCCCATGCGGGGCTCGATCCCAGGATCCTGAGATCATGACCTGAGCCAAAGGCAGAGGCTTAACCCACTGAGCCACCCAGGTGCCCCAAAGGGTGTTCTCTAAATAAGAATCCAAATAATCACCAAACACCTCTTAACCACCTCCTCACGTATAAGGCCCACAGCTGTATGGGCGGGAGCAGCTAGACAGAAAGTCTAGATGGACTCTGTTAATATAACAGACTCCCAAGTGACTGGTACATGCTTTAGAAAGAGCCAAAAATTATCTGATTTCTTTCTTTGGATCTGTTGATGAAAAATGATACTTCTGGGTAGTGTTGACCTTGAACTCATCTCTCACAATTCCATTCACCCATATATAAAGTGCAATTCACACTATCTTTTAGGCCAGCAATGATAATTGCAGTGTAACCTACTTACCAAAATCCTCAGAGACTCATGGAAGAAAGAAGAAATCACATATGGTCATTCAGCCTCATGATTCAATTGCCTGCACTTATCACTGCCATTACATGAGTCACACATGAGCCATTACATCTGCCTTAATTTGCAAATGAGGAATGGAGGTTACTCTAAGCATATGGAAACTAAGTATTTAATAGTAATTATGAGGTATTCCAAGTTTCACCTCAGCCACTGACCTAATAGGATTTTTTATTTAATTATAGTAAAGAAATGGAGCAGGAGCCAAGAGCTGCCCACCCCACTTATCCTGGATTTTCTTTCATTCTACATAGGTGTTTTGTTTTACCAAAAATAAAGTTCAAAATAAATAAATTAGAGCTGGGCAACTCTCTTGGGTACCCTCCCTCTTTGGGGAGCTTTGTACTATCACTTTGCTATCACTCATTTAACCTTATTTTGCTGCCCATCACCCTGTCTGGTCTACTGCTTCATTCTTGGAAGCAGTGTGGCCAAGAACTGTGGGCACTGATGGAGAAAAAAATCTTCCAACATTTATGGGGGCTCATCCAGGATCTCCACCATCATTAAGGTTTGGTAAGGGCTCAGAACTCCTTTTGGGGCAGATCAATGCATGTGAGGGACCTAGGAAAAACCTAATAGCAATTTAAGGGCCTGACCACAGCTACCCCTTGGACACCCAAAGGTCCTTGGAGGGACCTGGTTCCTTACTTGCCCATCCAGGCATCCAGAGAGAAACCTCTCTACTATTCTCTTCTCAGTTGATTCCTCCCCTAGGAGAATGAGTAGGAAAGCCCAGGATGGTCCCCCAGACATTCTCTTGTGAGTGGTTTAGGTGGTCTCCAAGGGATCTCACTCACAGTTCCCTGTTATGGTGATGAACAAACTCCTGTTTCTGACTTCTCCTATCCTGGGCATTACTAAGACATCTCTCAAACTGGCCACATCACCTATATGAAGGAATGGCCAAGCAGGACAAAAAAACTATTGGCCAAAAAACTAAGATCTAAGGGATCTTCCAGTTTTTCAGTTCCATCAGGGCTTGTCCCAGTGGATTTCCCCTCCCTGGGTGCCCCATATTGCCTCTCCATGTGGCTATGCCAGACAGAAACAACTCTACTTAAAAGAAGTCTAGTGTATCCATTGACTTCTAAGGGAGTCTTATGGGTGGAGAAATTAGGACCACTCTCTGGATCTAAGACTAAGCCTAGGTAAGTGTGACTGCTCCCAGCACCTCGTAGAGAGGACAGGGACTCTGGCTGTTAATTCTCAAGATTATGTAGGGCCACACATCAGAAAAATATGAGGAGGAACTGAGGTGGGAGATGTCTTTTTCTCACTTCCCAAGTCTCCCTGATCAACTATAAGAAATTGAGGTAAGGGATGCCTTTCCCTTTATTTTTGTAGGTGGTTAATTCTCTGACCAAGACCCTTACTCCTTTGGAGTCTCTTCCTCACATTATAGGCTATGGGAAAATTATCAGACCCATAAATCACTCAATATCATTTACTTGGATGCCTTTCCAATTTTGACTGGGTGAAGACAACTCATTTTCTTTTGCTCTGGGGCATGGCCATGATACAAGTTGGAAGATGAGGAAACACGGCCATCTAAGGGATTTTGAATCTGAATTTTGATCAGGGATTTTGATCTGAATGCCCTTGGGTACCTCAACCTGAGAAGACTCAGGTGGCCAGCACCTCTGATAGGGACTGATGGGATCCAGGGCTCCATTCCTGGTGGCTCCTCCAGAACAGCTCACCATAAGGAGCACAGAGCCTCAGGTAATTTTGGAAATAGAAGGAAAACCAGTCAATTTCTTTCTTGATACTGGAGCCACATTATCTGTTTTAATCTCCAGCCCAGGCCACTGTCCAATCACAGTGTTGTCATTAAGGGCATCACTGGGTGAATCAAATTTTTTCTCACCTTCTGGGATGCACCTGGGGAGAGCTAATTTTCACTCAGTCTTTCTTAATGCCTGAGAGCCCCACACATCTCTTAGGTAGAGATATTAAGTCTCATATTGATAGACCCTGGGGAGACTAGCAGTTGCCTCCCCTTAAGAGAGGCTGATATTAATCCCCACATCTGGGCAACTCCGGCTGAAGTGCATGAGGCTTTAACAGCAGTGTCCATTCCCATACACCTTAAGGACCCCACAACTTTCTCTTGTCAGAAAGGTTTTTTGGGCATAGCAGGACACTGTCACTCATGGATACCAGATATGGAGACATAGCACACCCCTGCTATTGGTTGACCAAGGACACACAGACACCCAGTAGCTATCTATTAATGTGGGATCCCAGAGTCAGAAAAAGCCTTTTTAAAATTTCAAGAGAGCCTTTCTCAGTGCCCCAGCTTTAAGTCTTTCTGCTGTGAGCGCTGTGATGGAAAAGGATTGGCCTTGGGTGTCATAACCCAATGGGGCCAGCTCAACAGCCACTGGGATATTTAAGCAGAGTTGGATCTGGCAGTGCTGGCTGCCACTCTCTTGATTCTCAAAGCTACAAATTAATTTTGGGACAGGAAGAAACTAACTCTGGGACAGAAAAAAACAAGAACAGCCCATTCTCCCTTTCTCAAATTCCCAGAGACAAATAGGAAAGTCACCTTGGGGAAGATTGGCAAATGGACCTCACACATGTCTAAAATGCTTGAATACAGATCCCTTCTGGTTTGGGTAGATAACTTCATGCACTGGGTTGAGAACTTTTCCTGTAAAACTGACAAAGCCTCAAACAATACACTATGCCCAAAGACTTCAATCCTTGGAAAGCTTCCCAACTCCCAGCCCCCAAATAACAAACCTCTCCCATTTTACTCTGGGGACAAAGTGTTTGTTAGAGTCTGTTTGGAAAGGCCCACATGGAGTGATTTTAGCCACTCCAACAGCAGTTACAGTGCCTAAATTTGAAGCCTGGATCCACCATTCCAGAGTCAAACCCTGGTCTCCAAAGGGGCCCAACAACAAGGAACTGAAATCCCTCTGAGAACCCAGAGAGGACCTCAAACTAGACTTGAAGTGACAAGATGAAGATAAGTATTCTTAAATGTTACTTTCTTTATATCTCATCAAAATCATAATCCTTATTGCATTCCTCTCACCCACTCTTTCCTCACAGTATATGGGGAGTTCACTAAAACATCCTCTATCTCTTGTTGGGCCACTGGCTGTACTCAGTCTTGCATTGTGCTTTGGATCTTGCCTCCAAATGGCCTAACCTGCTTTATATCTTCAGAATAAAAGTCATCAAACTTCAAGTGGTGGTTCAGATGGAGCCTCACAGGAAGGCCAAGCCAGACATCTATAGGAGGCCCCTAGATAGATCTGGAGGAGAGGAACACTGACTACTGACCCATCCAATACTCCTGACCAGCAGGAAGTATCTACAATCAGCCATCATCCTTCTTCCCTAACAACAGTTAGGGCTACCTCTTCAGAGGGGGGAATTATGAAGGATAGTTGGAAGGCAGGCAGGGAAAAGTCCCCATCCACCCACCCTAAGAGGAAATCACCTGTAAAAGAATTTTACACTACCCTGGAAGGAGCTCTATACCCTTTTCCATGAGACAAAAACCTGATTGGATGACAGGCACAGGGAAGTTTAATCAGATTAAAACAGCCTACTAACAAGCCCATAAAAATCCCTAGACTTAGAAACTCCAGTGGCAACCCTTTCTGGTCCCCTACTTCTTTAGGAGCTTTGTAATATCACTTTGGTATCACCCAATAAACCTTGCTTTTCTGCCCACCAATAAATAAGTAAGTAAGTAAATAAATAATAAATAAAATTGGAGTTAAGAGAGAGTTTATGTATAGTGAAGTAATGCCAAAGGACAATATATCCTTCCCATTGTCCATAGACATGCCCACGTCCAACATTATTTAGGCATCTGCTGTTGGATGAGTTCCATTTCTGTTCACCCTTGCCAAGTGACAGGTGCTGGAGGCTCTTCCTTAAATAGCCCAGAGTCTTCTGTGAGTGTCAACCCCTGTTAAAAGGGATATCACAGATATTTTCACACAGGGCATTTCTAAAGGAGCTTAGTAGCTTTTCAAACAGAAACATGGATCCTATATGCCACTTACATGTGGAGCACCATCTCATATCCTTCAACCTAGACTCCCAGTTTGACATTTCCAGAAAGATATTTCATTATGTCTTCCTTTACATGAATTTGTGTGCTCATCCAAAATGTATTCTGTCATTTAATTGATCCTCTTTACCTTCTAAAAATGCAGGGGATAGAATTCATTTTTTTTTATCTCACTCTCAGAAGAGTCTGCTTCCTCCCAACACAGGCTTCTCAAACTCTTCTGCTTCCATCAAGAGAGCTCAAGCTTGAACCATAAGTTCAGGCAAAACTTCCATCCAATAGAAACAACTTGGACACACTTGTAGCCCCAGAAGATGAGCAGCTGCCACTAAATGCAGTGAGAAAACTGTGGGCTACCTCCCCAGCTAAATCTACTGCCAAGGCTTCCTGTTCCAAGAATCATTATTCAGTTTTGGGCATCAGCTGACTGAAATATGAGATAAGCACACAGAAGACAAACAGCCCTATTTTGTCCCCAACAACTCTCAATTCTAGTTTCCACTTCCTGTTGCCATTCATGGGTTCTCTGTCCAGCCTTAATATAATCTTAGGAGCTCCTTCAGGGTAGTTCTTCAGATAAATCCCAAGCCACCATTGTGCACACTCATTTGCACTGCTACGCTTCCCATTCTGAAACTAGATTTAGTTATTTTTAAAACATTGAGCCCAAAACAGACTTTAAAATAACTTTCCATTCCTCTTCGTTTCCATTCTCCTGATTATTTTCTTTCTGACTTTGAAAAACATTTGGAATACTTACAATAGTCCAGGCCATTGACAAAGGGGGATTTCTAATTAGAATTCTTAGAGTCTCAGGGAAAAGTTGGCATTGCTTCTCTTGGACTGTCCATGGGAAGATGAGCAAGACCTCCAGAAATCATGAAAAGTAAAACACACTGCGGTGGAGCAGTGGTGAGTAGTGCTCACTCAGCTGGCAGCAGAGTCTGAAGTGGTAGGCTGGGCTTCTTGAGGCCCCCAAATTGTTGGCAAGGGGTGCTGTCTATTCATGAAGATTCTGGTCCCTGCCAGGAAACCCAGGCCATGACCCTCAACTCTGAACCCACGAAGCCTCCAAGATTAGCCTCACTCGGCCAGAATAAACCTGATTCCCTCTCTCCAAATAAGGTGGTCCTGTCCTCTACTCCTTCCTCTTATTGCTGGGTAGGTTCTTCCAGTGTGCTCCTCCTCTTCCAGGGACTTCTCGTTTTTGCTTTCAAGGGCCTTCACTTCATCTTTTTCAAATCAAAAGCATTGCCATTCAATACTATTTCAGATCTGAGCTTTAAAAAAACCTATTTTGGAAAATATAAAATAAAGGTACCCCATTTCAACTGGTCCCCTGAATTTAGCTGGATATTTATCAAACAATTTTGAACACCAAAAAAAATCACCCTGAGATGTAATAATATATCTCTGGATCTCTACAAGCAGAAAAGTGACTGTTTTCTGCAAGGTAAGATATGTGGAATTGTGAGTCTGTGGGGAGATATCAGAAGATAAACAGAAGGGGAGGGAGTCTCCAAAAGCTGGCTCTTGGAAAGTGACATAACACTGGAGTGCCAAATTAGAACCCCCAGAAATCTCTAGTGAGAGACACCCCTCTCCGAAAGGGGATATGGAAATGAAAAGGCAGAATTCTAGGTAGAGTATTGTGGTCTCAGGATATGAGAAACCTCAGAGCAAATGGAGGTGCCTAAACTGAGAGAGTGCCCAAGCAGTGGAGCCAGGAAGCAGGTTATGGTCAGTGAGCCCAGGAGGGGGCTCTCAGCTTGGCTTACCATAAACCATGGTCTAGGCTGGTTGATAATGGTTTCTTTCTTCATCAGCATGAAAAAGTCTGGAACCTGCACCCAACCAGGCAGTAGCTCACAGGGCTGTAGCTGCCCAGAAAGGACATTGGAGCAGCACCCAGACATGATCCGGGAGTTTTGGGTGTGCATGCCAGCCTGTCGCTACTCACGGTTTTAGATTCACAAAGGAAAATGGCCCTCTTGGGACACTGGGTCTACCTCTGAGAGAGTTACTGTGGGTGTGCACCTTGGGAAGCTGTGGTTTTGGCCTGTATATAAATGGAGACTATTTGTCTTGGAGGGTTTACTAAAGAGAACAGACTGTGCTCTTTTTGCTCTGGGCCAGAGGTTTGGGCATGCTCTGATCCTCTGAAGAGGTATGGAAATTCTCTAGGGAACAAAAATCACACAGAGGACAAGTTTGCACTGAGCCCATACCCCTGACAGGGGTTGAGACGATGCTGTCCAAACAGGGATACCTGAGAAACAGTGTAGCAGGACCCTCCCCCAGAAGACAGAATGGAAGAACAGGTGGATGACAAGCCTATGGATCTCTTATCTTCTAGATCACTGATTCTCTCTTCTGCCTCATTGACCCTAGGTGTTAGAGTATCCAGTTTAGGCTGCATCTCATCCAAACTTATTCTATGAGGCCAGCATTCCCCTGATCCTGAAACCAGACAAAGATCCATCAGAAAGGAGGATTACAGGTCAATATCCCTGATGAACATGAATGTCAAAATACTCAACAAGATCCTAGCCAATAGAATCCAACAGTACATTAAAAAAAGTATTCACCATGACCAGTTAGGATTTATTCCTGGGAAGCAAGGGTGGTTCAACATTCACAAATCAAACAATGTGATAGAGCACATGCCATAATTTGAATGTTTGTTGCCATGGTGATGGGTTTTTGTGGCTGTTTGTACCATAAGGGGAACAATTGGAGGCTAGTCTTTTAGAACACATTAAGAAATCTCCAGGCTCAAAGAAGTATGTGTTATCCTACAAGAATATTCCATCTGTTACTGGAAATATCTAATCTCCCTTGCTGACTGGTTTTATCTATCAGTTGTATGGATTTAGTTTAATGCTCACCTTCTACCAATAAATAGACTCATTTCTCTGGGCTGACAAATTAGGTTCCTCTAAATATGTAGGACCATCAACTTCATTACCAATTCTAGAAATAAAAGGTTGCCACCTATAAGTCCTTTTGGACCACAGATTGTTATACCTGATATGTTGTCTTTCCAGACTATTTTTCCTTAGCTTGGAAAATAATCCCCAACTGGAGTGATGGCCATTAGAAAACAACATTGTAATTGGGGGAAATTTCAGAAATGTTCCAGATATTACACTCATGAATAATGGAAGGTTTACTACACTTAGATCTACAAAGTTAGGAATGTAGAAACTGGGTCAAACACTATAGGAGCCAAAAGCGTCCCTCAGGCTGATGCAAGGTGGACAAGTTTTCATTACTTGTTTCTGAATCACCATGTTTACCAGAATTGGTGGATTAAACTCTTTAATGGGTCTTTCTCCTGAAGTAACAAAATTATATTTAGGGATTAAACTTTTTGTAGACTTTCTTGATTTTGCATAAATTGTATTAGCAACAGATATAGTGAGGTAGCACCAATAACATCTTGTTTTTTATATCACTTCCTTTATATGACCCTTACACTAGTTAGTAAGAGGTATCTGTGTTTCCTTGAAAAGAACTAGACTGTTATCACAAGAATGCAAAGAGAAAGAAATAATTTGATGTTCTGCTTTTTATATTTTTTTATTATCTTCAATTAGCCAACATATAATACATTGTTAGTTTTTGATATAGTATTCAATAATTCATTAGTTGCATATAACACCCAGACTTCATCATCACATGTGCTGCCCTTAGTACACATCACTGAGTTACCCCAACCACCCAGCCTCCTCCCTTCTGTAACCCTCACTTTGTTTCCCAGAGTCCAGAATCACTCATAGTTTCTCTCCCTCTCTGATTTATTCCCATTCAGTTTTCCCTCACTTCCCCCTGGTTCTCTGTGCTATTCCTTTTGTATTTCTCTGTGTGACTTATTTCACTTAGGAAAATACCTTCCAGTTCCATCCATGTTGATGTAAATGGTAGGTATTCATCTTTTCTGATGGCTGAGTAATATTCCATTATATATGTGAACCACATCTTCTTTATCCATTCATCTGTTGAAGGACATCTCAGCTCTTTCAACAGTTTGGCTATTGTGAACATTGCTGCTATGAACATTAGAGTGTATTTACTCTTTTTTCTCAATACATCTGTATCTTTGGGGTAAATACTCTGTAGCGTAATTGCTGGCTCATAGGATAGCTTTATTTTTAACCTTTTGAGGAACATCTGTACTGTTTTCCAGAGTGGCTGTACCACCTTGCATTGCCACCAGCAGTTAAGAGTTCCCTTTTTCCACATCCTCACCAACATTTGCTGTTTCCTATCTTGTTAATTTTTGCCATTCAGCTGGTGTAAGGACGTATCTCACCATGGTTTTGATTTGTATTTCCCTGATGGCTAGTGATGTGGAAGATTTTTTCATGTGACTGTTAGCCATTTGTAAGTCTCTTTGGAGAAATGCCTGTTTATGCCTTCTGCCCATTTCCTGATTGGATTATTTGCTTTTTGGGTGTTGAGTGTGATATTTCTTTATAGATCTTGAATATTAGCCCTTTATCTGTGGTGTCACTTGCAAGTATCTTCTTCCACTCCATCAGTTGTCTTTTGCTTTGTTGACTGTTTCCTTTGCTGTGCAGGAGCTTTTTATCTTGATAAAGTCCAGAAGTTAATTTTTGCTTGTTTCCCTTGCTTTTGGAGACGTGTCTATCAAGAATTGCTGCAGTCCTGGCTGAAGAGTTTGCTGTCTGTGTTCTCTTCTAGGATTTGAATGGATTCCTGTCTCACATTAAGGTCTTTCATCCATTTTGAGTTTATATTTGCATATGGAGTAAGAAAATGGTCCAGTTACATTTTTATACATGTGGTTGTCCAGTTTTCCCAACACCATTTGTTGGAGACTGTCCTTTTCCCATTAGATATTCTTTCTTTCTTTGTCAAAGATTAGTTGACCATAGAGCTGAAGGTCCATTTCTGGGTTCTCTAATTTGTTCCATTGACCTGTGTGTCTGTTTTTGTGCCAGTACCATACTGTCTTGATGATCACAGATTTGTAATATATTTTGAAGTCCGGCATTGTGATGCCCCCAGCTTTGTTTTTATTTTTCAACATTCTCATGGCAATTCAGGGCCTTTTCTGGTTTCATACAAATTTTAGGATTATTTGTTCCAGTTTTTTTCTTTTAAGATTTTATTTATTTATTTATTTGTTAGAGAGAGAGAGAGCGAGCGAGCACAGGCAGACAGAGTGGCAGGCAGAGGCAGAGGGAGAAGCAGGCTCCCTGCCAAGCAAGGAGCCCGATGTGGGACTCAATCCCAGGACTCTGGGATCATGACCTGAGCTGAAGGCAGCTGCTTAACTAACTGAGCCACCCAGGCGTCCCTGTTCCAGTTTTGATACAGATTGCATTGAATGTGTAGATTGCTCTAGGTTGCATAGACATTTTAAAAATATTTTTTCTTCCAATCCATGAGCATGGGATGTTTGTCCATTTCTTTGTGTCTTCCTCAAATTTTCCATACACATTCTGTAGTTTTCAGAGTACAGATGCTTTACCTTCTTGCTTAAGTTTATTATAGGTATCTTATGGGTTTTGGTGCAATTGTAAATGGGATCACTTCCTTAATTTCTCTTTCATCAGTCACATGGTTAGTGTATAGAAATCAACTGATTTCTGTACATTGATTTTATATCCTGCCATATGAATTGCTGTATGAGTTCTAGCAATTTTGGGGTGGAGTCTTTTGGGTTTTCTATGTGGAGTATGATGTCATCTGCAAAGAGTGAGAGTTTGACTTCTTTGCCAATTTGAAAAGCCTTTTACTGCTTTTTTTTTTGCTGTCTAGTTTCAGAGGCTAGTTCTTCTAGTACTATGTCAAATAACAGTGGTGGCAATAGGCATCCCTATCATATTCCTGACCTTAGGAGAAAAGCTCTCAGTTTTTCCCCCATTGAGAATGATATTTGCTGTAGGCTTTTCATATATTGCTTTTATGATATTTAGGTATGCTCCCTTTATCCCTATACTGTGGAGAATTTTAATCAAGAAAGGATGCTGTACTTTGTCCAATGCTTTCTCTGCATCTATTGAGAGGATCGTATTATTTATGTCCTTCCTTCTGTTAATGTGATTTTTCACATAGATTGATTTGCAGATGTTGAACCACCTTTGCATCCAGCCCTGAACACTTGGTTGTTGAGAGAGATCATTTTTTATTATTGTGTCAATTTCTTTGCTGGTTATAGGCCTGTTCTATTTCTTCTTGCTTCAGTTTTGGTAGTTTATAAATCTATAGGACTGCATCCATTTATGCCAAATTACCTTATTTGTTGACATATAGTTGCTCATAATATGTTCTTAAATTCTTTGTATTTTCTTGGTGTTTTTCTGAAAGCTCCTCTTTCATTCACAGTTTTATTAATTTGAGTCATTTCTCTTTTCTTTTGGATAAGTCTGGCCAGAGGTTTATCGATCTAATTAATTATTTTAGAGAACCAGGTCCTAGTCTCGTTGATCTGTTCTACTGGTCTTTTGTTTTCTATTTCATTGATTTCTGCTCTGATCTTTATTATTTCTCATCTCCTGCTAGTGTTAGGCTTCATTTGATGTTCTCCCTCCTGCTCCTTTATGTATAAGGTTAGGTTGTATATTTGAGACTATCATTGTTTCTTTTTTTTTTTTTCCTCTACGGGTTATTCTTTTTTTTTTATTTAAGCTTTATTTAAACATATAATGTAACCCCACCACCCTCTCCCAACCCCTCTCCCCCCCACCCCCCTCAGTTTGTTTTATGACATTAAGAGTCTCTTTTGGTTTGTCTCCCTCCCGATCCCATCTTGTTTCATTTTTACTTTTCCTACCACCTTAACTCCCATCCCCGTTGCATCTCCACTTCCTCATATCAGGGAGATCATGTGATAGTTGTCTTTCTCCAGTTGACTTATTTCGCTAAGCATAATACGCTCTAGTTCCATCCATGTCGTCGCAAATGGTAAGATTTCATTTCTTTTGATGGCTGCATAGTATTCCATTGTATATATATACCACTTCTTCTTTATCCATTCATCTGTTGATGGACATCTAGGTTCTTTCCATAACTTGGCTATTGTGGACATTGCTGCTATAAACATTCGGGTACATGTGCCCCTTTGGATCACTACGTTTGTATCTTTAGGGTAAATACCCAGTAGTGCAATTGCTGGGTCATAAGGTAGCTCTATTTTCAATTTTTTGGGAACCTCCATGCTGTTTTCCAGAGTGGTTGCACCAGCTTGCATTCCCACCAACAGTGTAGGAGAGTTCCCCTTTCACCACATCCTCACCAGCATCTGTCATTTCCTGACTTGTTCATTTTAGAAAGGCTCATATTGGTATGTACTTCACTCTTAAGACCACCTATGCTGCAACCCAAAGGTTTTGAACAATTGTTGTTTTCATTGGCATTTATTTTCATGAACTTTTAAAAGTCTTCTTTAATTCTGACCAGTTTATTCTTTAGTATGACACTCTTTAACCTCCATGTATTTGAGTTAGTTAGAGTCTAAGGGCAGAAACGAAAGCTAAACAGGTTGAACTTAAAAATGTTATGAGTGAGGTGCAGTCTAAACTGGATACTCTAACAGCCAGTGTAAATGAGGCAGAAAAAAAATTAGTGAGCTAGAAGATAAGATGATAGAAAGGAAGGAAGCCAAGAAGGACTGGGATAAACAGCTAAAAGACAATAAGAACAGACTTAGAGCGATTGATAACACCATGAAACATAACAATTTCAGAATTATTGGGATTCCTGAGAGGGTGAGAGAGAGAGAGAGGACTAGAAGGTATATTTTAGAAAATCTTAGCTGAAAACGTCCCTAATGTGGGGAAGAAAATAAACATTCATGTCCACGAGGCAGAGAGGATCCCTTCCAAGCTCAATGAGAACAGACCAACACCCTGGCATATAATAGCAAAACATGCAAATCTTTGAGCCAAAGAAGCTATCCCGAGAGCAGCTAGGGGGAAGAGATTTCTTATATGCAGAGGGAGGAACATCAGATTAACACCAGACCTGTCCACAGAGATGTGGCAAGGCATAACGGGTTGGCAAGAAATATTCAGGATACTAAATAAGAAGAACATGCAGCCAAGGATACTTTATCCAACAAGGTTCTCATTCAGAATAGATGAGAAGACAAGGAGCAGAAAACTGAAAGAGTTTGTGACTACCAAGCTGGCCCTGCAAGAAATATTAAGGGGGATTCTATGAAGGAAGAAAGACCACAAGAGTGATACAGAACACGAATTTACAGAGACAATCTATAGAAACAGGGACTTTACAGACAATATGGTAGCACTAAGATCATGTCATTCAATTGTCACTCTCAATGCAAATGGCCTAAATGCTCTCATGAAATGGCACAGGGTTGCAGACTGGATACGAAGACCTGACCTGTCCATATTCAGAATTGGATACAAAGACAGACTCATTCTGAAATCTAAGGATACATCCAGGTTGAAGCAAGGGGATGAAAACCCATTTATCATGCCAATGGACTGCAAAAGATAGCTGGGGTAGCAATCCTCATATCACACAAATTACATTTTAAACTAAAGACTGTAAAGATGGGGAGGGACACTATATCATACTTAAAGGGTCTATCCAACAAGAAGATCTAATAATTGTAAGTATCTATGCCCCCAACATAGGAGCAGCCAACTACATAAACCAATTAAAAACCAAAATAAAGAAATATATTGATAATAATACATTAATCCTAGGATACTTCACACCACACTCACAGCAATGGACAGATCATCTAAGCAGAAGATAAAAAAAGAAACAAGAGCTTTGAATGACACATTAGACCAGATGGACTTCACAGATATATATGGAACATTCCACCCCCAAACAAGAGAATGCTCATTCTTCTCAAGTGTACATGGAACTTTCTCTCCAGAATAGACCACATATTCTGTCACACATCAGGTCTCAACCAATATCAAAGGACTGAGATTATTCTCTGCATATTTTCAGACCATGAGTCTTTGAAACTGGAACTCATTCATAAGAAAAAGTTTGGAAGAAACTCAAGCACCTCAAGGTTAAAGAGCATTCTGCTGAAGTGTGAATGGGTCAGCCAGGAAATTAAGAAGAACTTAAACAATTCATTGAAACTAGTGAAAATGAAAACACATTGGTTCAAAACCTATGGGATACTGCAAAGAGGGAAATACATAGCCATCCAAGCCTTTCTCAAAAAAACTAGAAAAATCCTAAATGCACAGGCTAACCATCCACCTAAAAGAGCTGGAAAAAGAACAGCAAATAAAGCCTAAACCAAGCTGAAGAAGAAAAATAATAAAGATTAGAGCAGAAATTAATGACTTAGAAACCAGAAAAACAGTAGAACAAATCACCAAAACTAGAAGTTGGTTCTTTGAAAGAATTAATAAAAATTATTTCTTTGAAAGAAATAATAAAAAATAAACAAGACTGATAAACCACTAGCCAGACTTATCCAAAAGAAAAGAGAAAGGACTCAAGTTAATAAAATCATGAATGAAAGGGGAGAGATCACAACTAATACCAAGGAAACAAAGACCATTGTTAGAACTTATTATCAGTGGCTATGTGCCAACAAACTAGGCAGTCGGGAAAAATGGATGCATTCTGGGATACTTATACACTACCAAGACTGAAACAGAAAGAAATAGACAGTCTGAATAATGAGTAATGAAATTGAAAGAGTCCAATAACGAGTAATGAATTGAAGCAATAATCAAAAACCTCCCAAGAAACAGGAGTTCAGGGCCTGATGGATTCCCAGGAGAATTCTACCAAATATTTAAAGAAGAAATCATACCTATTCTACTGAAGCTGTTTCAAAAAAAGAGAAATGGAAGGAAAACTTCCAAACTTGTTCTATGAGGCGACCATTACCTTGATCCCCAGACAAAGACCACATCAAAAAGAGGAATAGAGACCAATATCTCTGATGAACAATGGATGCAAAAAAAACTCACCATGATCCTAGCCAATAGAATTGAACGGTATATTAAAGGTATTATTCACCACGACCAGGTGGGATTTATTCCTGGGCTGCACTATAGTTCAACATTAGAGCACATTAACAAAAGAAGAGACAAGAACCCTATGATCCTTTCAATAGATGCAGAGAAAGCCCCTGACAAAATAGAGCATCTTTTCATGATTAAAACTCTTCAAAGAATAAGGAGAGTGGGAACATGCCTCAACATGATAAAAGCCATCTATGAAAAGCCCACGGGAAATATCATTCTCAATGGGGAAAAGTTTTTCCCTAAGATCAGGAACATGACAGTTATGTCCACTCTCGCCACTATTGTTCAGCATAATACTAGAAATCCTAGCATCAACAACCAGACCAAAAAAAAAAAAAAAGATATAAAAGCATTCAAATTGACAATGGAGAAGTCAAACTCTCTCTCTTCTCAGATGATATGATACTTTATGTGAAAAACCCAAAAGACTAGAACTTACACCACAATTCAGCCAAGTAGCAAGATTGCTAGAACTTACAACACAATTCAGCAAAGTGGCAAGATACAAGATCAATGCAAGGAAATCAGTTGCACTTCTATACACTAAGCCACTGAAGAAAGGGAAATTAAGGAATGTTTCCCATTCACAGCTTCACCAAAACCATTAGATACCTAGGAATAAACCTAACTAAAGAGGTAAAAGATCTATATTCTAGAAACTAAGGAACACTTATAGAAGAAATTGAGGAAGACACAAAGAGATGGAAAAACATTCCATGTTCATGGATTGGAAGAATAAATATTGTTAAAATGTTTATGCTGCCCAGAACAATCTTCACTTTCAATGCAATCCCTATCAAAATGCCATCGGCATTTTTGACAGAGCTGGAGCAAACAATCTTATAATTTGTATGGAACTGCAAAGGAGCCCAAATCCTCAGAGGAATGTTGAAAAAGAAAACCAAAGCTGGGGGCATCACAACGCCTGACTTCAAGCTATATTGCAAAGCTGTGATCATCCAGACAGCATGGTACTTGCACAAAAACAGACACATAGGTTAATGGACCAGAATAGAGAACCCAGAGATGGACCCTCAACTCTATGGTCAACTAATCTTTGAAATCAGGGAAGACTATCAAGTGGAAAAAAGACAGTCTCTTCAATAAATGGTGCTGGGAAAATTGGACCACTACATGCAGAATGAAACTCAACCATTCTCTTATACTATACACAAAGATAAACTCAAAATGAATGAAAGACCTCAATATGAGAGAGGAATCCATTAAAATCCTACAGGAGAACACAAGCAACAACCTCTTCAACCTTGGACAAAACAACTTTTTGCAAGACATGTCTCTAAAGGCAAGGGATACAAAAGCAAAAATGAACTTTTGGGACTTCATCAAGATAAAAAGCTTCTGCACAACAAAGGAAATTATTATAATAAATAACTGGAAGAGGAGGACATTGGAAAGAATCTGTGATTTGCACGCATTTTCATTTTTGTCCAGATATGATTAGGTAGTGATCTTATTTTTTATTCACTTTATCATGCTTACCTAGTGATGTTGTCTGATTTTGATGTTCTGGGAAATTGTTTATGTTCAGCAGAACACCATGGCCTAGCTCTTTTAGCCAGGCTAGCCCTTGAGTGGCAGCAGTCAGGGAGTTTTTTTCTTCCCTAGGACATGGAATTGGAGTCCCATTGGAATGAAGCAGCATGGAGAGAGCAGGCCTCTGGCCTTTCTGGTTTCCCCAGCTCCAGCTCCATCCTACACTGTGAGTGATTTCGTGTGCATGCCAGGAACACCCCGCCTGCACATCTATACTTTATTTCAGCACCTCCTGCAGTTATGTGCTCTTTGGCCAAAGGAACAGTGCGTGCTCAGAATGACAGACAAAGCAAGAAAACTGGCCCAAAGGCACATGCAGGCCCTGTCCACATGTTTCAACCAACATTATTTTCTGTAACAATAATATATGGTCTCCAGATGGACTTGAGGAGCACGGGTTTGAAGGCAGAAAAACCTGCTCCTCATCCCAACTTGTCAATTTTTCAAGTATTGAGTAAGTTACTCAGCTTATCTTATACGCCTCAGTTTCTTCACATATGAGCATTAATTAAATGAAATCACACGTATAAATAATTTTATATATTTTTCTAATATAAGCTGTTTACCCAATAAATAGAATTGCTATTATTTTTGTTAAATATTCTAAAAAGGATTCTTGGGACTGGTAGTGATTTTCAGAGGCCCCAAATCTCTGTGGCAATTGCCTGTTTTAAGCACACGTGCTTTTCTTTTCTTCTGCTATTAAAAGAGAGTTCAATTTAATAGTAAAATAGTTTTTCTGTTCTTTTACTTTCCTGTTTTTCTGACTGTACTGCATTTATTCAGCCTTGATTTTAGTGATATTTCCGATTTCGTAAGAATAAGCTGAATCTTGGAACACTGAAAAGATAAAATGAAATTAAATTTAAAAAAGAATATCATTTTAAAAATTTCAGTTACCCTGGCACAGGCAAAAAATATCTAAGTAAAATATAAAAGCTAAACAATGAATCTTGGAACGCTGAAAAAAAAATAAAATAAATAAAAGCTAAAAAAATAAAACAGTTCATTTTCCTACGTTAAAAAACAATCTTCTGTTACTATTTAGAGCATGGTTTTTGTGGCTAACAGTCGCAGCTTTTCCACAAATGTTAAGGTTGAATGAAGAATTAGGAAAGGAGGGTATGCCAAGACACAGGTGACCTCAAGGAATTTTAACGATACATAGTGGTATAATAAAAAGACACTTTTTTAAAAAAATTTAAGCTTTATTTAAACATATAATGTAACCCCACCACCCTCTCCCGACCCCTCTTCCCCCCACCCCCCTCAGTTTGTTTTATGACATTAAGAGTCTCTTTTGGTTTGTCTCCCTCCCGATCCCATCTTGTTTCATTTTTACTTTTCCTACCACCTTAACTCCCACCCCCATTGCATCTCCACTTCCTCATATCAGGGAGATCATGTAATAGTTGAAAAAGACACTTTTTGATCACAAGAGGCAAGTGAAGAGTGGAGAACAGAAAGGAAGCATGGCCAGCTAAGGAGCAAGGTGGTGGCATCTGCTTGGGTCCTCTGCCCTGAGAAGCAGGTTTCCCTCCCCACCAGGGACTATCTTTCTGCCACTGTCTCATCCTGTTATCCTGCTTGTGCGGCCAAGGGACACCATTCCTTGATCCATCAGGGCGTGGTGGTGCTGTATTGCTCTAGTTCTTTTTCTCAGTCTCTTATCCCTGGTTGCCTTATACTATTTGCTGGTATAGTGTAAGTGGGGGTTGAAGGAGAAGAAAAAATGAAAGAAAAAACTAATAACTGGATGATACTAGAATTCCAGCCAGGCGCTGGTCCCCAGATCTCGTATGCGTGGGGAGGGTGCTGCACCAGCGCTGGTCAGATCCAGGATCCCTCGTAGCGCTGAACCTCAAAGCAAACCTCTGACTGCTTCATGGAGCTTGTAGACGTCAAATCCTGCTCAGTACACCACGTCTCCATTCTCATTTCCCATTCCTGAATTTTATTTTTGCGTGCTTAATTCCGGACACTGCCCTGCCCCACCCCCTGCGGGTGTGCCACTGCATTCCAGGGAGTCCAGGCTGCTAGGAATAGCAGGAACTTCACGTTGTGAGCCGCCCCAAGTGTCAGCTCTGTGGGCTGACCCTAACAGCAAGGACAGTGGCAACAGCTATCACGGTATAGCTCACGGATGAAACCTTTTTTCAGCATGAGCTATTTTATCTAATATTCACAATCGCAGTTTGAAAATGGTAAACCAAGTGGTGAAAACCAAGGTTCAAAAAGGGGATGTGGTTTGGCTACGTCACGCAGCTGAGTCTTCAACCAGGGTCTTTGACTTCATAACCTGGGCACCCATTTCCAGGATGAATATATGTGGTTTGTGTCTGAATTCCCAACAGCTACTCCCCACAAGCCTTCGGGATGATTTTAAGAGAGTTAAAATAAAAATTACAAAAATATCCAGCCTATCAGTGTTACTGAATTAGACCTAGCAATAAGGGGAAGTGAAGTTTTGCCCTCTCATCACCAGACTAGGGCCCAGCTGCAAATCCGGCAGGGAAAGTCTGGGGAGAAACAGAGAGACATATCATTTTATTCTGAACTATTCCAAATAGTTTCCAAAAGTTGTTTTAATATTTGGTTCTCAAAATAAGAATCTATCTTGTAGTTAACATCTTTAATGAAAAGCTTGTTAAAGCACATAATTCTTTCCCAAAAGCTTTCCTTTCAACATGTCAGGGCAGCTTGTTTTCTAAGATATTGCATCATTTTGATGTTTTTCTTGAACACCCTTAGGGTTTATTTTCAGAAATATGGTTGTCAACTTTTTCAACTGAACTTTGCTCTTCATTTCAAAGGAAATCCGGCATTTACAACATTTCTGTCTCGAATAAAACAAAACATTATTTTAAAGTCCAGGCTCTGCCTCTATAATCAAGCAGGGAGTTATTTTCCTTCTAAAAAATGGCAAACCTTAATATGTATTCCAGTTTAGTGGCCACTCAAAACTTCTTTTTACTATAAAGAAAAGAGGCATAGTTCTTTGATGGCTCTGACCATATGCTCTGACACAAAAAATTCAGAAAACCATTGATCCATACTCCCTAAGATACTGCCATTCTGTTTTGACACACATGTGAAATTCTAAGAGGAGATTGCCTCATTTGGTAAGACTAGGAATTCTACCTGTTTTTATTCCTTATAAAATAATATATTATGTATGCAATGTTGGATACCAAAAACAGTAAGAAAATCTACTCTTTAGAGAATCTTTATTAACTGACTCATTGATGATTCTGTCATAGGACACTGGGTGGGTAAATCAAGTCACAGAAAATTTTAGAATGTTCAAACTTTCCTTCCAAAATATAACAGGAATTTTCCAACTGCCTCATGGAAGTTTATAAGGAAAGATTTTCTTTGACTCTTAGTAATAGTAATTTTAATTTCTCTAGTAAAATATTAAATCACTTTTTAAATGGAAAGGTAGAGTTATTAAAGAAAGGGAAAGAATAATGGTGGAAAAAGAAAAAGAATTTCCAAGACTTTGTGATCATATTTATCTAGCATTTTCACAAGAAAGAAATGATTCATAATGATCTCTCAATGTTCTCCTGAGCACTTCAAATTTTAAACATTTTATGCTTTCTCATAAGCTGAATAGTTTTACCGCAGCTCTTTCTACTCCCGGGGGGAAAAATTATCTCTTGTCACTTGAACAGATCTGGATGTGTTAACTCTTATAAAAGGTGATACAGAATAACCATTCATTTGCATATCAGAGCTAGAAAGTTATTTCTAAAACATTGAACTTATTTGTTGTTAATCTGTATGTGACCCTAGCTATCTGAAGGATACAATACTTACATTCCTGTCACATGCATATATATATATGCTTTGTTGAAAACCATACCACTAGGAGTGGGTCTCTCTTTCCTAAGATAGTGGCATTTCCAACTAGCCACAAAATATTGCCCAGATTCACAGAGCCCAATCAAGGTGAAAATGTGTCTGTGTAGCCCAGTACCAAGTGTCAAAGCCAAGTGGGAGACATGCACTTCGGGATTCAATGTTGGCAGTAGACCAGGGCCATGTGTGAGAACCCCAGCAAGAGACTTGAATAGGAATGCTAAAGCCCAAGTAGAGTGAAAGGGCATCTCTGTGGCAGAATGCAGTGTCATAGCTCAAGTGTGGCAAAGAGGGTGTCCACAGGGAATAGGAGCAATGACCACCCAAATCAATAAGTATACTTACCACTAATTATTAGTATTTAAATATCATTTTCCACTAAATGCGACGGGGCTCCTTGGGGGAAATAGTTGATTCTGGTGCTGGGGAAAGAGATTTGAGTTTGTGTCTGGACCATTGTGTAGTAGAAGAAACTAAGTGTGAAAGAGAAAGAAGAAAGAAAGAAAGAAAAAAAGGAAGGAAAGGAAAAAAAGGAAGGAAAGAAAGAAAGAATAATGGAGACATGTTAAAAGGACATAAAAGTCAATTTGAGAGGACTTCCACTATCCAAATCTGGGAATTTGAATATTGAACTAAATAATGATAGTAATGGATTATTACTCACTGAATAAAATAGGAGTCCACAGAGCCTATATTATTATAAGTACATATGTGAATAAGCAGAGGCAGAAAGAATAAAGTTTTTCCTTTCAGTAAAATGCTAAATAATAAAGGTCAAAGGAATGATGGATTAGAAAATTACCATTTGACACTCCAAGAAATACCAAAGAATGCTAAAACTAGAGGATGAAATTTGTGAGGAATGAGATATTCACAGCATCCTGTTGCATACCTCTATGCCCATCCCATCCCATTTTACCTCTCTGCCCTCCCCTTGGTTACAAAGGGGAAGAGAATGGCTACATAGAGAAGACTGGCAGATGCCGTCTTGTTCAAGTGATCAAATGGGACAAATCACAGTCATGTACCTCCTGCTAGGATGAAGTACAAAGGACACATCACCACTACTAGAAGATTCTTGTTTAAATTTAATTTTGAGGACCCTTCAGACAAACCTAAATTAAAAATGCTCTTCTAAACAACTCTCTGGAATCTCAAAAGCGACAAGGTCACAATTGTCAAGAGAAGGTCAACCAGGCAAGGAATTCTGTCTTGTCAGCAACATGAACTCTGAGACCCTTGTGCCCACAGCCTCTCTGTTCCCTTGGGTGTTTCAATTTTTCTGATCTATATGCCTATGTCTGTTCTTTTTTTTTTTTTTTTTGGACTGGTTATAATATCTGTTGGTTCCCTCATGAGTTAAATAAAATATTTTAACATGGGTTCAGAAGTGTGTTTCAATGTGTTTTAACATGTTCATACTCTGTATGAATGCCATGATTTTAACCCCCTTTTAAAAAATTATCTTTTAACCATTTCTGAAGTCACACTGATATGAATCACACCAACTGATTCACATACCAGGGCCAGAAAAATTTCCAAGACACAGAAATGTACCACATAAGCCCGAGTATATCTTTTCTTGGCTCTCCTAAGTAAATCAAAGTACCAATAGAAATTTGTTGACTCTATTTTTTTTAGCTTTTCTCTGTGCTAATTTAGAGTTTTGACTACATGTATAGCTGGTAAGTCTCCATTATGCACAACAATAGTTCTGGGTTTATTCTTTGTTTTTTAAATTATTGTAGGGGCACATGGGTGGCTCAGTGGATTAAAGCCTCTGCCTTCGGCTCAAGTCTTGATCCCAGGGTCCTGGGGTTGAGCTCTGCATCTGGCTCTCTGCTCAGCAGGAAGCCTGCTTCTCTTCCTCTCTCTGCCTGCCTCTCTGCCTACTTGTGATCTCTGTCTGTCAAATAAATACAATCTTAAAAAAATAAATTATTTTAATTGAAAAATTCACATAACACAATTCATCATCTTTTGTATATTAACAACGTTGTACAACTATCACTATTAAGTCACTATCCAGAATGCTTCCATCACTCTGAAAGGAAATTCCACACCTATTAGGTAGTCAATTTCCATTTTCCCATCCCCTGGCCTCTGGCAACCACTAATCCACTTTATGTTTCTACAGATTTGCCTATTCAGGATATTTATACAAATAGAATGATACAATACACAATATGTCATGTCCAGGTTTTTCACTGGGCAATGTTTTCAATGTTCATCCATGTGGTAACACATATCAGTACTTCATTCCTTTTTATGGATGAAGAATATTATATCATATGAATTTGCTACCTTTAGTTTCACTTATCCATTGGTGGACATTTGAGTTGTCTTCACTTTTTGGCTATAATGAGGACTGTTGCTATGAACATTCATAAAGTTTTTGTTATGATTTACGTGTTCATTTCTTTTGGGTAGAATTACTTAAGAGCAATTAAGAGTGGAATTGCTGGGACATATGATAACTCTATGTCGACTTTTAGAAAAACTGCCAAACTGTTTTCTAAAATGTCTGCTCCATTCTACAATCCCAGTAGTACCCATATTTGTTATCATCTTTCTTCTTGAATATAGCCATCCTAGGTGTGGAGAGATGTATCATTGTGTTTTGATACTTATTTCCCTAATAGTAAAGATGTAGATTATCTTTCCACGTTTTCTAGGACTTGTGAGTTATAAATCTCTATTTCAATTCCCTTGTTGTCTTTTGTTGATGGGAGTCTCACTATTCACCCTTCCACCCTCCAGAGCTCCTAGAAAAGGTACACAGCATGTTTTTAGGGACCATACAGGATGGTTTAAGGCAGAGAACAAGGAGAGCGGCAAGATCTGGGGCACACACCTTTATTAGGGTTCACAGGTGGAGTGCTTTGGGGTTTTTGAGATAAGATCAAATCGGTCAATTCAAACCAAAAAGAGTGGTTTTGGTTGGTTCTGTGGGGTCTTATTTAAGGCGCACACAGGGAGAAGATCCTGGGAGCCAAGAGAGGCTTGCTCAAAAGGCTGCTTGGGACATCACTATCAGGGGCTTACATCTTTGCTTGTGACTCTGTGGACTATTATCTAGGCATGTGCTCAAGGGCAGGGGAGTTTTGCTGTTTCACTTGCCAGTCACAGACACAGGAAAAAACGCTATTTTCCAGCATGTTCAGGATGGTGGGGAATCTGATTTAATGGAGGGCTTATAGTTTCAGCTCTGGCACTTGGAGCATATAGAACATATTGTGATAGCCTGGACAATGCATAAGGGAAGGTAACGCCAATGCATCTGTCTGTGCCCACCCTGTGAACATAGAAAACAATTTGTATCCAATATTGTTGAGGAAATATTCCAATCCTAAAGCTGCTGTTGTCTGTGGGACCATTTTACAGAGGATGACCAAGGAGTCAGTTATAGTAAGAGGCTTGAAAATCAAACTTGTGGACTTTGATGTAGATCCAATAAAATAAAGGAAGCTATAATGGCAAAGATGAAAGAAATTCCATAGGAATTGAACCATTGTCTGAAATAAAAGCATTTATATTGCTAAGTTCCTGGATCCCGTTTGTCATTTTCCAGTGACTATACTCCCATTCAGAGAGGCTATTGAAGGAAACACATGAGGTCTGTTTTATCATGGCAACTGAAATCCCCTATTGTCCACTTATCACTGTTTCCAGCCCATATATTTCTTATCAAAATCCATTTTTTCTAAGATTTTGTTATAAAAATCTCCTATCCCCATTAGGAGAACTATTATTCATGTTTTATATATAGCTTTTACAACACGAGAGAAATGCTTTATTTTTCCCATTTTGTAAGTGAAGAGACCTAAGGCTCAGGAAGGCTAAATGACCTTTTTAAAAAAGATTTTATTTTTAAGTAATCTCTACACCCACATGGGGCTTGAATTCACAACCCTGACATCAAGAGTTGAATGATCTACAGATTGAGCCAGCCAGGTACCCCTGAATGACATTTTTTTTTAAACAAGATTAAACACATGTATTTTCATGAAATCCCTCCATCTTTTTTTTTTAAATTTAAGCTTTATTTAAACATATAATGTAACCCCACCACCCTCTCCCAACCCCTCTCCCCCCCACCCCCCTCAGTTTGTTTTATGACATTAAGAGTCTCTTTTGGCTTGTCTCCCTCCCGATCCCATCTTGTTTCATTTTTACTTTTCCTACCACCTTAACTCCCACCCCCGTTGCATCTCCACTTCCTCATATCAGGGAGATCATATGATAGTTGTCTTTCTCCAGTTGACTTATTTCGCTAAGCATAATACGCTCTAGTTCCATCCATGTCGTCGCAAATGACATTTTTAAAGTCACTTCCTTGTGAATGGCAGGGTCATGAGTTGACATTCTTAATCACTACGTTGTTGCAACCTCAGATATACCCAGGTTGTCCTAAAACTCACATGTGTTCTTGTATTTTTTAAAAAAATATCCTGTCATTTTTAAAAAGAATGGTTTTACTTTTTCTTAAAGAAATTTATGATTGTGGCAATTTTTTATTTAAATCCAATTTCTTGTTTTGTAAGCAAGTGTCATCTGTAATGATTCAGAAATCTGAATAGAATATAGATGCTTTATATATTGTTTTAGTATAGTCCAAAAAGAATAATCATAGGAGATCAAATGGAATTTACTGAATGCATGAATGGTTGATTCCATGCTGGAACTAAAAAAAAAAAAAATGACTCTTCTCCATCTTAACCAAGAAGTACACAAGGAATGACTGTGTGCTAAACAAGGGGACATGAAACATTAACAGTAGATAAAATAATGCAGAGGAGAAATTAAATTACCATCAATTATAGAACATATGATTGTTTATTAATGTGAAAATACATCAAATGAGATTATTCCAACATCAGAATTGTTAAAGATATTAAAACACAGGTCCATTAAGCAAAAATGAGTGAGAATGAGGAGAAAGGGGAACGCTTTTACTCTGTTGGTGGGATGCAAGCGGGTACACCCAGTCTGGAAAACAGTATGGAGGTTCTTCAAGACGTTAAAAATTGAGCTACCCTACAACCCAGCAATTCCATTACTAGGTATTTACCCCAAAGATACAGATGTAATGAAAAGAAAGGGCACATGTGCCCCAATGTTCATAGCAGAGATGTGCACAATAGTTAAACAGTGGAAGGAGCTGATATGCCCTTCAACAGATGAATGAATAAAGAATATGTGGTCCATATATACAATGGAATACTACTCAGCCATCAGAAAGGATGAATACCCACCATTTGCATCAACATAGTTGGAACTGGAGGGTTATGCTAAGTGAAATAAGTTAAGCAGAGAAAGATGATTATCATATGGTTTCACTCATATGTGGAACATAAGGAATAGCGGGGAGGACTGCAGGGGAAGGGAGGGAAAATTCAGGAGGAAGAAATCAGAGAGGGAGACAAACCATGATAGACTCTGGACCCTGGTAAACAAACTGGGGTTACTGAATGGTGGGGGGTGGGGGAATGGGGTGACCAGGTGATGGGTATTAAGGAGAGCACATGTTGTGATGAGCACTGGGTGTTATACTCAACTAATGAATCACTGAACACTACATCAGAAACTATTGATGTACTATATGCTGGCTAACTGAACATAGGAAAAGTAAGCAGAAGGAAGACCATAATAAAGATGAAATTAGAAACCTATGAAACTGAAAACAGAAAAACAATAGATAAATTCAATAAATTGTATAGCTGGTTCTTTGAAAGAAAAAAATCAATAAAATCAATATACTCACAGCCAGAGTGACAAAAAATAGAAGACATAAATTATTAATATCAGGAAGGATAAAAAGCCATCACGTGTGTCCTCTCACACATTAACAGCATTATAAAGGTATACTACAAATAACTATATACTCATAACTTGAAAAACTTGCATGATGTGGACCAGTTTTTTGGTAGACATAAACAAAAACTCAATCAAGGAAAAATAGCTTAACTGAATAGTCCTATACTTATTAAAGAGTTTAAATTCATAGCTGAAAATCTTCCAACAACAAAAATTCTTCTGCATGTAAATTCTACAAAACATCCCAAGAATAATCTTAATTCTGCCAATCTTTTCTAGAACATAGAAGAATAAGGGAACATTTTCTAAATCATTTTATGTTTCCAGCATCATTTTAATGCCAAAACAGACAGCAATATAATAAGGAAAAATATTAAAGACCAATATCTCTCATGAAAACAATGATATACCATGATCAACTGAGGTTTACCCCATGCTAAGGCTGCTCCAACATTTGAATATCAATCAAAGGGAACTTTCTTAAGCTAATAAATGGTATACCTCACTTACAATTAACATCATAAAATCTCAAATATCAAGAGAAGGGAATGTCTCTACTCCCATAACTCTTATTCTGCATTATACTGGAATTTCTAGCCAGGCAGTAAGGCAAAAAGACATACATACATATATAAAATGTCAAACTGAAAAGAAATGGTTTAAGAGTTAGCTTAATTATCTTTGTAAAAATTCCAAAGACTATACAAAAAAAAAAAATCCTGGAACTAGTGAGTTCAGCGAGTTTTAAAGACACAAGCTCAGTATACAAAAATCAACTGATTTCTCTATGCCATCAAGTAACAATTGCAATTTAAAACTCTCCCCCCCCAGTCAATGAAAGGTAAACTTTATTTTTTATTATTTTATAATTTTTTTAAAAGAATTTATTTATTTATTTGACAGAGGGAGACAAGGAGAGAGGGGACACAAGCAGGGGAAGTGGGAGAGGGAGAAGCAGGCTTCCGGCTGAGCAGGAAGCCCAATGTGGGGCTCGATCCTAGGGCCCTGGGACCATGACCTGAGCCAAAGGCCAATGTCGAATGACTGAGCCAAATGGAAACTTTATTGATGCCATTGGGCCTAGGGGCTCCTGCAGGAAAACTGCCTTGCCAAAAAAAGAAGGGCTGATGGAGGAGCCTTATTTGACTTTCTTCTTGGGGGCACAGGTTGTTGTTGTGGTTGCACATCAGGGGGTTGCAGGTGAGTATAACACCTGTGGCAGATCATCCTGCAGCAGTTGCATTTCTGGGTCATCTGGCTGAGTGAAGGCTCAATGATGCCACCCCACGGGTGAAGCACCAAGTGCAGGTGGACTCTTTTTTGGATATTGTATACTGAGAGAGTGTGGCTATCCTCCAGCTGTTTGCCCACAAAAGTAAGACGCTATTGGTTTTGGGAAGATGCCCTCCTAACCTTGGATTTTGGCTTTAACATTCTCAGTGGTGTCACTGGGCTCTACCTGGAGGGTGATGATCTTGCCTATCAGGCTGCATCTCTGTGTCCACAAGGCTGCCACCACCAAACCACTCAGTCTCCTCATTGAAAAGACTGCAGTTTAAAATATTAAACAATACCTTTTTAAATAGCACCCCAAAATAAAATACTTAGGTATAAATCTAACAAGAATGTATGCAGGATCTGTATACTGAAAACTGTAAAACACTGGTGAAAAAAAATCACAGAAAATTAAAGTAAATAGAGATAAAATATTGAGGAAAGCTCAGTATTGCTAAAATGTTAATTCTGGACAAATTTACTTATAGATTCCATGTAATCTCAATCAAAATCCAAACAGACATTTTAAAAATACCTACAACTTGAGGGGTGCCTTGTGGTTCAGTCATTAAGTGTTTGCCTTCTGCTCAGGTCATGATCCCCGGGTTCTGGGATCGAGCTGCAGGGATTGAGCCCCACATCAGGCTCCTTGTTTGGCCGGAATCCTGCTTTCCCCTGTCCCACTCCCCCTGCTTGAGTTCCCTCTCATACTGTGTCTCTCTCTGTCAAATAAATAAATAAAATCTTTAAAAAAAAATAAATATACCACATCTTCTTTATCCATTCATCTGTTGATGGACATCTAGGTTCTATATATACAATGGAATACTATGCAGCCATCAAAAGAAATGAAATCTTACCATTTGCGACGACATGGATGGAACTAGAGCGTATTATGCTTAGCGAAATAAGTCAACTGGAGAAAGACAACTATCACATGATCTCCCTGATATGAGGAAGTGGAGATGCAACGGGGGTGGGGGTTAAGGTGGTAGGAAAAGAATAAATGAAACAAGATGGGATTGGGAGGAAGACAAACCAAAAGAGACTCTTAATGTCATAAAACAAACTGAGGGGGGGTGGGGGGGAGAGGGGTTGGGAGAGGGTGGTGGGGTTACATTATATGTTTAAATTTAAAAAAAGCTTAAATAAAAAAAAGGAAAAAAAGAAAAATTAAAAAAAATAAAAAAATTAATCCCCCCACCAAAAAAAA
The DNA here is from genome assembly GCA_003697995.1 of Taxidea taxus jeffersonii. NCBI lineage: Eukaryota > Metazoa > Chordata > Mammalia > Carnivora > Mustelidae > Taxidea > Taxidea taxus. The sequence goes on along the minus strand of ML111921.1, from coordinate 16,416 downwards.
AAAAATACCTACAAGTTGATTTTAAAATATGTATGGAAATGCAAAAGACCTAAAATAGCCAAAATAATTTTGATGAATCATTGAACACTACATCAAAAACTAATGATGTCATAAATGTTGGCTAACTGAACATAATAAAAAAATAAATAAGGTAAATAAAAGTAAATTTGTAAAAAAACAAAAATAAATTGAAAACTCAAACTACTCAATTTCAAGCCTCACTATAAAGCTACAATAATCAAGACAGTGTCTTACTGACGAAGAATTAAACATATAGACCCATGGAACATATAGAGTCCAGATATAATGAACTGATTCTTCATGAAAATGTGAAGGCAACTCAAAAGAGAGAATAGATACTCTTCAACACATAGTGCTGGAACAACTAGTTATCTGTATGCAAAATAATAATAAATTTCACACATACTTCACAATTTACACAAACATTAACTCAAAATGAGTTATAGACTCAAATGTAAAACCACAGCAATTCTGGAAGAAAATGTAGGAGAAAATCTGAGTGACCTTGGGTTAGGCAAAGAGATTTAAAGATAGAACATCAAAAACGTAGTCCATAAAAGGGAAAATTGATAGCATCAAATAAAAAGATGAACCAAACACAGGAAATATTTGCAAATCACATATCTAATAAGGGAGTTATATCTAAAATACACAGAGAGGTCCCAAAACTCACACTAAAAAAACAACAACAAACAACAACCAAGTCAATTCTTTTAAATAGACAAAGGATCTTTTAAAAAATTTTTATTTATCTTTCTCCAGTTGACTTATTTCGCTAAGCATGAGGAAGTGGAGATGCAACGGGGGTGGGAGTTAAGGTGGTAGGAAAAGTAAAAATGAAAGAAGATGGGATCGGGAGGGAGACAAACCAAAAGAGACTCTTAATGTCATAAAACAAACTGAGGGGGTTGGGGGGAAGAGGGGTTGGGAGAGGGTGGTGGGGTTACATTATATGTTTAAATAAAGCTTAAATAAAGTTTAAAAAATTTTATTTAAAATCAATTAACAAATACTGTATTATTAGTTTCAGAGGTAGATTTTAGTGATTCATCAGTTGCATATAATACCCAGTGCTCATTTCATCATGTGCCTTCCTTAATGTCCATCACCCAGTTGCCCCAACCCCCCACATCCCTCCCCTCCAGCAACCCTCAGTTTGTTTCCTATGATTAAGAGTCTCTTATGGTTTGGTTCCCTCTCTAATTTCATCTTATTTTATTTTTCCCTCCCTTCCTCTATGCTCCTCTGTTTTGTTTATAAAATTCCACATATAAGTGAAATCATATGATAATTTTCTTTCTTAGGTTGACTTATTTTGCTTAGGATCATACCCTCTAGTTCCATCCACATCATTGCAAATGACAAGATTTCATTTTTTGATGGCTGAGTAATATTCTGTTGTATGTATACACCACATCTTTTTAAAAATTTTAACATTTTATTTCTTAATATTTATTAACACATAATGTATTATTTGCCCCAGGGGTACAGGTCTGTGAATCATCAGGTTTACACACTTCACAGCACTCACCATAGCACATACTCTCTCCAATGTCCATAACCCAGCCACCCTATCCCTACCCCTTCAGCCCCCAAAGCAACCCTCAATTTGTTTTGTGAGATTAAGAGTCTCTTATGGTTTGTCTCCCTCCTGATCCCATCTTGTTTCATTTTTTTCCTTCCCTGCTCGCCACAAACCCCCACCCTGCCTCTCAAATTCTTTTTTTTTATTTAAGCTTTTTTATTTAAACATATAATGTAAGCCCACCACCCTCAAATTCTTCATATCACAGAGATCATATGGTAATTGTCTTTCTCTGATTGACTTATTTCACTAAGCATAATACCCTCTAGTTCCACCCACATCATTGCAAATGGCAAGATTTCATTTCTTTTGATGGCTGCATAGTATTCCATTGTGTGTGTATATATATATATATATACACACACACATTTGTATATATATATACACACATTTATACACACACACACACACACACACACACACACACACACACATTTTCTTTATCCATTCATTTATTGATGGACATCTGGGTTCTTTCCATAGTTTGGCTATTGTGGATATTGCTGCTATAAATTCTGGGGTATGTTGTGCCTCTTTGAATCACTTTGTTTATATCCTTTGGCTGAATACCTAGTAGTATAATTGCTGAGTCTTAGTGTAGCTCTATTTTTAACTTCTTGAGGAACCTCCATACTGTTTTCCAGAGTGGCTGTACCACCTTGCATTCCCACCAACAGTGTAAGAGGATTCCCCTTTCTCTGAATTCTTGTGAATATTTATTGTTTCCTGACTTGTTACTTTTAGCCATTCTGACTGGTATGAGGTGATATCTTATTGTGGTTTTGATTTGTATCTCCTTGATGACAAGTGATGTTGAGCATTTTTGCATATGTCTGTTAGCCATTTGTACGTCTTCTTTGGAGAAATATCTGTTCATCTCCTCTGCCCATTTCTTGACTGGAATTTTTGTTATTTGGGTGTTGAGTTTGATAAGTTCTTTATAGATTTTGGATACTAGCCCTTTATCTGATAAGACATTTGCAAATATCTTCTCCCATTCTTATGTTCTCTTTTAGGTTTTTTAAAAAAATTAACATATATATTTGGTTCAGGGGTACAGGTCCGTGAATTATTAGTCTTACACAATTCACAGCACTCACCATAGCACATACTCTCCTCAGTATCCATAACCCAGCCACCCTATTCCTCCCCCACTGCCAGCAACCCCCAGTTTATTTCCCAAGATTAAGAGTTTTATGGTTTGTCTCCCTCCCAGGTCCCATCTTGTTTCATTTTTTCCTTCCCTGCCCTCCATGACTCCCTGCCCTGCCTCTCAAATTCCCCATATTAGAGAGATCATATGATAATTGTTTCTCTGACCGACTTATTTCGCTAAGCATAATACCCGCTAGTTCCATCCACATCATTGCAAACGGCAAGATGTCATTTTTGATGGTTGCATAGTATTCCATTTATATATATGTGTGTGTGTGTGTGTGTATACATACATATACATATACCACATTTTCTTTATCCATTCATCTGTTGATGGACATCTAGGTTCTTTCCACAGTTTGGTTATTGTGGACATTGTTGCTGTAAACATCGGGTTCACGTACCCCTTGAGACCACTACATTTGTATCTTTAAGGTAAATACTCAGTAGTGCAATTGCTGGGTCGTAGGGTAGTTCTGTTTTCAACTTTTTGAGGAACCTCCATACTGTTTTCCAGAGGGACTGCACCAGCTTGCATTCTCACCATGACTAAGTGGGATTTATTCCTGGGCTGCAAGGTTGGTTGAACATCTGCAAATCAATCAATGTGATACAATACATTAATAAAAGAAAGAACAAGAACCATATGATACTCTCAATAGATGCTGGAAAAGTATTTGACAAAGTACAGCATCCTTTCTTGATCAAAACTGTTCACAGTGTTGGGATAGAGGGTACATATCTCTTTTAGTTTTGTCGACTGTTTCCTTTGCTATGCAGAAGCTTTTTTTCTTGATGAGGTCCCAAGAGTTCATTTTTTGCCTTTGTTTCTCTTGCCTTTGTTTACCAAGAAGCTGCTGTGGTTGAGGTTGAAGAAGTTGCTGCCTATGTTCTCCTCTAGGACTTGGATGGATTCCTGTCTCACATTTAGGTGTTTCATCCATTTTGAGTTTATTTTTGTTTATGGTGTAAGAAAATGGTCTAATTTCATTCTTCTGCAGGTGGCGGTCTAATTTTCCCTAAACCATTTGTTGAAGGAATACCTTTTTTTCCATTTGATCTTTTTTCCTGCTCTATCAAAGAGTGGTTGACCATAGAGGTTAGGGTCTATTTCTGGGCTCTCTATTCTGTTTGTCTGTTTTTGTGCCAGTAGCATACTGTCTTGATGATTAGAACTTTGCAATACAGTTTGAAGTCTGAAATTGTGATGTTATCAGCTCTGATTTTCTTAATTTAAACTTTTTTTTAAAAAGGAAACTCCTTACTGTTTTCCACAGTGATTTCACCAGTTTGCATTCTGTGGTAGGGGAGAAACATTTTAATAAAAACATTTTTAGCAAAGGAGTTTACATATGTGTATAGATGATCTGAGATGGGTTGGGTTGACATATATATGTAGAAATCAACAGAAAAATATGTGCTTTATTAAAGTATAATCAATGAGCTCTACTACCCCCCACTACCAACTGAAAATATATTTTTCAGATCTCTCTCTTTAATAAAAGTCCTTGTTTTACAGAATTATTTTTCTATCACTTAGGTAACAAATGAAATGAGGTTATTCTTATATATTAACTTCTTTTGCCAATCTACAATCAAAAGTGAAAATGCTTAGCTTTAACAATTTTATTGTTATTTTAATCCCTTTTATATGGCATTGTATTTGGCTAAGTTTTGTTTTGTTTCTATAGTGACTCATGTTGTTTGAGAATCTGAGAATATCTTCACCTTAAACTACAAGGCAGTTGATCACTAAGTGCTGTGGAATATTCTCAGACAACAATTCTCTCCAGTGTTGACCCCATAACCTGGACATTTATTAGATATTCACAGACAAACTAAGTCAGAAAGTGTGGGTATAGGGCCCAGCAATATTTTTTAAAATTTATTTTTATTTTATTTATTTTTTTAAAATTTCTTTTCATAGTCTCTCATGGTTCATCTCCCGCTCCAATTTCCCCCAACTTCCTTCTCCTCTCCATCTCCCCATGTCCTCTGTGTGATTTCTTATGCCCCACAAATAAGTGAAACCATATGATAATTGACTCTCTCTGCTTGACTTATTTCACTCAGCATAATCTCTTCCAGTCCCATCCATGTTGATAACAAAAGTTGGGTATTCATCCTTTCTGATGGAGGCATAATACTCCATAGTGTATATGGACCACATCTTCCTTATCCATTCGTCCATTGAAGGGCACCTTGGTTCTTTCCACAGTTTTGTGGCTGTGGCCATTGCTGCTATGAACACTGGGGTACAGATGGCCCTTCTTTTCACTACATCTGTATCTTTGGGATAAATACCCATTATTTATCCCAAATGCAATTTCAGGGTCATAGGGAAGCTCTATTTTTAATTTCTTAAGGAATCTCCACACTGTTTTCCAAAGTGGCTGCACCAACTTGCATTCCCACCAAGAGTGTAAGAAGGTTCCCCTTTCTCCACAATCTCTCCAACACACGTTGTTTCTTGTCTTGTTAATTTTGGCCATCCTAACTGGTGTAAGGTGGTATTTCAATGTGATTTTGATTTGACTCTCCCTGATGGCTAGTGATGATGAACACTTTTTCATGTGTCTGGTAGCCATTTGTATGTCTTCTTTGGAGCAGTGTCTGTTCATGTCTTCTGCCCATTTTTTGATGGGATTATCTGTTTTGTGTGTGTTGAATTTGAGGAGTTCTTTATAGATCCTGGATATCAGCCCTTTGTCTGTAGTGTCAATTGCAAATATCTTCTCTCATTCCGTGGATTGCCTCTTTGTTTTGTTGACTGTTTCCTTTGCTGTGCAGAAGCTTTTGATCTTGATGAAGACCCAAAGTTCATTTTCGCTTTTGTTTCCTTTGCCTTTGGAGGTGGGCCTTGAAAGAAGTTGCTGTGACCGATGTCAAAGAGGTTACTGCCTATGTTCTCCTCTAGGATTCTGATAGATACCTGCCTCACATTGAGGTCTTTTATCCATTTCAAGTTTATCTTTGTGTATGGTGTAAGGGAATGGTCAGGCTTCATTCTTCTACATGTAGCTGTCCAATTTTCCCAGCACCGTTTATTGAAAAGACTGTCTTTTTTCCACTGTATATTTTTTCCTGGGCCCAGCAATATTTTAATGAGATGTCCAGGTGACTCTGAAGCATGTTCAAATTTAAATATCACTGTTTAAAGGAAATAAATCTTTTCCCTGATCCCAAACTTTCCCACCATATTTAAATACCTTATTTTTATAAAAATTACATATAGAATGCTAGTTGTTTTGAAAAGATAACAATATAATTTCCAGAAAGGGTATGGTAAAATAAATCTGTTCATTCAGATCATTGTGAACAAGGTTCACTTTTATTTATTTATTTATTTTTGTTGTTGTTGTTGTTGTCAAGATCATAAGGTAATTTCTGAAAAAATTCTTAAGGCTCTAGGCAAGAATTTAAACATAGTCCTGGATATGGCATTTTTCATTAAGAGTTGTTGCCAGCTGGCTTCATAATATAGACCCTCAACTCTATGGTCAAATAATCTTCAACAAAGCAGGAAAAAATATACAGTGGAAAAAGGATAGTCTCTTCAATAAATTGTTGTCAATAAATAAATATTGGACAGCTATATGCAGAAGAATGAAACTCGACCATTCTCTTATACCTTACACAAAGGTAAACTCGAAATGGATCAAAGACCTCAACGTGAGACAGGAATCCATCAGAATCCTAGAGGAGAACATAGGCAGTAACCTCTTCAATATCAGCCACAGCAACTTCTTTCAGGATATGTCTCCAAAGGCAAAGGAAACAAAAGCAAAAATGAACTTTTGGGACTTCATCAAGATCAAAAGCTTCTGCACAGCAAAGGAAACAGTCAACAAAACAAAGAGGCAACCTACGGAATGGAAGAAGATATTTGCAAATGACAGCACAGACAAAAGGCTGTTATCTAGAATCTATAAAGAACTTCTCAAACTCAACACACACGAAACAGATAATCATGTCAAAAAATGGGCAGAAGACATGAACAGACACTTCTCCAATGAAGACATACAAATGGCTACCAGACACATGAAAAAATGTTCATCATCACAGGCCATCAGGGAGATTCAAATCAAAGCCACATTGAGATACCACCTTACACCAGTTAGAATGGCCAAAATTAGCAAGACAGGAAACAACGCGTGTTGGAGAGGATGTGGAGAAAGGGGAACCCTTTTACACTGTTGGTGGGAATGCAAGTTGTTGCAACCACTTTGGAAAACAGTGGGGGAGATTCCTTAAGAAATTAAAAATAGAGCTTCCCTATGACCCTGCAATAGCACTACTGGGCATTTACCCCAAAGATACAGGTGTAGTGAAAAGAAGGGCCATCTGTACCCCAATGTTCATAGCAGCAATGGCCACAGTCATCAAACTGTGGAAAGAACCAAGGTGCCCTTCAATGGACGAATGGATAAGGAAGATGTGGTCCATATACACTATGGAGTATTATGCCTCCATCAGAAAGGATGAATACCCAACTTTTGTTATCAACATGGATGAGACTGGAAGAGATTATGCTGAGTGAAATAAGTCAAGCAGAGAGAGTCAATTATCATATGGTTTCACTTATTTGTGGAGCATAACAAATCACATAGAGGACATGGGGAGATGGAAAAGAGAAGGAAGTTGAGGGAAATTGGAAGGGGAGTTGAACCATGAGAGACTATGGACTCTGAAAAACATTCTGAGGGTTTTGAAGGGGCGAGGGGTGGGAGGTTGGGGGAGCCAGATGGTGGGTTTTATCGAGGGCACATATTGCATGGAGCACTATGTTTATGTGGTGCATAAACAATGAATTCTGTTATACTGAAAAGAAATTAAATAATAATAAAAAAAAAGTTGTTGCCAGCACCGTGCCAGGGCAGTGTGACTACTTGAAACTGGACTAGATCTACAAGGTAAAATGACCATTTGTAAAGAAAGTGTAGCTGTTAAAAACCAATTTGTCAATCCATTCCTTCAACAAAATAGGTGTTATGAAGAAATTAAGCAGAGTAATGACAGTGAGTTTGTTACAGATGCGGATGGCTTTTTTAGGTAGGTTGTCAGTGAAACTGTCTTTGAGTTGACGCTGAAGCCAAGACATGAAATGATGAGGATATAGCAACATAAAGATCAGAGAGCACTTGAAGTAACGAGTACTGGGTGTTGTATGCAACTGATGAATCACTGAATTCTACCTCTGAAACTAATACTAAAATATGTGTTAATTAAATTGTTTTAAATTTAAACATTAAAAAATCAGAGGAAAGTGTGTTCCAGCAAAATGGGATGGCAGTGCAAAGGTCCTGAGGCAGGAATGAGCCCGGCAATTCAAGGTATGGAAAGATGACCAGTGAGAAGGGAAAAGAGTAATGTATGATGGTTAAGAATTTAGATTTTGTTGTTTTCAACAAGAAATAATCAGAGAGATTTGATCACATTCCTCTGGGAGTAAACTGATCTTGTTTACTTCTAAAAAAATCAATAATATTAACTACTAAATTAAGTATCCAGGAGATAAACAACTATTTAGTACATAGGAGTGCAAAATATAAAAAAATAGAAAATTGTCCATATGGGAAAAAAAGCACAAATAAGTCAGAAGACCCAAATTCTAGACTCAATTCATTCCTATCTGTTAATTAAAATAACCTTTGGCAAATCACTTAAGCTTTCTATACCTCTGTTTCCCCATATGTTAAGATCATTTCTAAAGCCCAGTTCTTTAAACTTTCCTTAAAATTGATTAATTTTAGTTACATTAGCATAATTCAAAAAATAATAAAATGTAATTTCACCTTGACTTCATCTTCCCAGTCCTCTTCCAAGGTTACCACTTTTATCTTACATACTCTCAGATTTTCTTCATGCAAGTATAAACCTTATAAAATTAAATTACTATCCCCCCTTATCCACAAAAGGTAGCATTTTTTTACACAATCTTCTACACTTTGATTTTTCTTTACACACAGATCTTCATCTTACAGATCTTTCCACAGTCACTTTCACTCCTTACAGCTTCTATTGCTGCAATGCACCATAATTTATTCCAGAATGGTCCCCAATTTATGATAGTTCAACTTACTATTTTTTTTTACCTTATAGTGGTGTGAAAGTTATACACTTTTATTAGAAACCACACTTTGAATTCTGAATTTTGTTCTTTTCCCAGGCCAACAGTATGTAGTATAATACTCTCTCGTGATGCTGGGTAGTCGCAGTAACCCCAACTCCATTCAGCCATACAATCACAAGGGTAAACAACTGAGTACACTTACAACCATGCCATACCCACAGAACCATCCTGTTCTTCACTTTCAGTGGAGTGTTCAGTCAATTACATGAGTTATTCAACACTTTATTATAAAATAGGCTTTGTGTGAGGAGATTTTGTCCACCTGTAGGCTTATGTAAGTGTTTGAGCATGTTTGAGGCAGTTTAGGCTAAGCTATGGTGCTCAGCAGGTTAGGTATATTAAATGCATTTTCAACTTAGGATGTTTTCAAGTTGTGATGAGTTTATCAGTTTATAAGCCCATTGTAAGTAAAGGAAGATCTGTATGTCTACTGCAGGGCACTAGAGTTGTTTCTAGTGATTTGCTATTATAAACAATGCTGGAAAAAAACCCTTGAATACAATTTATTTCACATGTGTAAAAGTATATCTGAGACAAGTTCCTATAAGTGGAGTTACAAGTCCAATTTGTCTGTACATTTTTTTATGTATATACACATGCCTTCATTGAAGGTTGCTAAGGTTAATTTGGCCCCTTACAATCATTAAACTATTATTGAATAAAAGAGTTTATTCAACCTAGTATAATTCTAATTTTTGACTCATGTTTTGCACACAGATAACTAGAATATCCAATGCTTTTCACAAGAACTGCTGTTAAATCAATTGTGTAATAAATGTTCTTGAAAGTTTGCTCACTCACTCAGTTTTTCAGTGACATTATATTAAGTAATTGCTATATTTGAATATACTTTCTAAAGTTTTACTATTTGTCTGTCAGCTGGCACTTCTTGCTGCTGACAAGGATATTGCCTCTAGTATTCTTTCCTTTCTATGTATTTCTTATTGGAAGTGGCATGTAAAACAAACAGGTTATCAACTACCAATCTCATGAGGAATAATGAGTAAAATAGAAGTTCTTAAGCTCTGAGTGTGGGCACCTGGGCTGATGCCATGCTCAAGTATTGTGAAATTTGCCACATCAGTTTTGGGGACACCATACATCCTAATGTTTCTAGTTATAAATAAATTGCTATCCAGATAATTGTACTGATAAATGCCCTTACTAGCCATGTATGAGAGCATCTCTTTCACCAGGGCATTGCAAAAGAGCATTATCAAACAGATCTTGCTAATCCTAGAGGAGAAATTGTCTTTTCAGAATAAGTTTAATATTTTCTCTGTCATAATAAATCAAGTTAAACCCTTTTTCATATGTTTAAGAACCAATTTATTTCCCTTTCTGTAAATTATGTATTTATTTCTGGTTTCTCTGGCCCAATGACAAACAGTGGCAATTATCTCAAAACGCATATTTCTATTTTTTATCATTTTAATTTTTTGTATATTAAGATGAATAATACTTTGCTCAAAATTAAAGAAATGGAGAATAATACACAAAAGTCCTCTTCAAGGACTTGTTCTCCAGCTATTCATTTACCTTTCCCAGAGATAGACAGTCATCATTAAATAGCTTATTGTTTTTTAGTGTAATTTTAGCCTTTACTGAGCACTCCAGTGATTGCTATATGTACTTTTCAAAAATTCTGGTAAAATACACATAACATAAAATTTACCATCTTGGCTATTTTTAAGTATACAGTTTAGCAGCATTAAGTATATTCACTTTGTTGTGCTACCATCACCACCAACCACCTCCAGAACTTTTTTCATTGTTCCCAAACTGAAACTCTATTCATTAAGCAAAAAATTCCCCATTTCCCCTCCCCCAGCCTCTGATAACCACCATTTTGCTTTCTGTCTCTATGAATTTGGCTACTCTAGGTAACTCATATAAGTGGAATCATACAGTATTTGTCTTTTGTGACTAATTTATATCACTTAATATAGTATCCTCAAGGTTCATCTATGTTTTAGCATATATCAGAATTTTCTTCTTTTTAATGGCAGAATTATATTCCAATGTATGTAAAAGGCACATTTTGTTTATCCATTCATCAAGCAATGGACATTTGGCTATTGTGAATAATGCTGTAGTAAACATGACTAATCAAATATCACTAGTCCCTGCTTTCATTCCTGAAGTGGAATTTCTGGATCATGTGATAATTCTATTTTCAATTTTTTGAGGAGCCACCAAACTGCTCACCGTTTTTTTTGTAACTATGCTCTCACCTAATCTAACATTCCCATTTCCCAAATAAGAAAACTAAGGTAAAAATAATTTAAATGACTTTCCACAAGTCACATAGCTAATAGACCATAGAGGAGGAATCCGCTATGTTGTTCAACAGGAGAAAAGTTCAGTATGAATTAGCTGCAGAACTAGGGCAGCCCCCTAGCAAGGAGCAACCACTGACCCACATGGCAGGTTAATGAATAGTAAGTGCAAAGCAAATAGATGGTGTATTTTTCTAAAACATTAAACTGTATAAATGTTGACATGTTCATTTTTCTTCTTTTCTATCTTAATTATCCAATAAAAATATATTTATCTTATCAACCCATCATCAATCAATGACTCCTTTACAATAATTTCTCACTTTATCTTTCTGGCAATAGATGTCTATCCGCAGATGAATGGATAAAGAGGATGTGGTACATATATACAATAGAATACTATGCAGTCATCAAAAGACCCCAAATCTTCCCATTTGCAACAATGTGGATGGAACTAAAGGGTATTATGCCATGTGAACTAAGTCAGTCAGAGAAAGACAATTATCATATGATCTCACTGATATGAGGAATTTGAGAAATAAGACAGAGGATCATAGAGGAAGGGAGGGATAAATGAAACAAGAGGAAACCAGAGAGGGGTGCCTGGGTGCCTCAGATGGTTAAGCAGTGGCCTTTGGCTCAGATCATGATCACAGGGTCCTGGGATTGAGCCTTGCATTGGGCTTCCTCCTCAGTGGAGAGCCCTATTCTCCCTCTCCCTCTGCCTGTCACTATGCCTATTTGTACTCTCTATCTCTTTATCAAATAAATAAAATCTTTAAAAAGAAAGATGAAACCAGAGAGGGAGACAAACCATAAGAGACTCTTAATCTCAGGAAACAAACTGAGGTTTGCTGGAGGGGAGAAGGGTGGGAGAGATGGGGTGGTGGGTGATGGACATTGGGGAGGGTGTGTGGTATGGTGAATTGTGCAAGACCGGTGAATCACAGACCTGTGACCCTGAAACAAATAATACATTATATGTTAATAAAAAATTTAAAAAATCTTTCTGGCAAGATTTAAAAGCTTCCAGAAATTAAATTTTTTCCCTGTTGCTCAGATTTCTTTTCACACAGTAGTTTCATGGTACAATAGGAAGTGCCCATGTGCTGGGAGCTCACAGGCCTGGGTTTGAATCCTGCCTCTGCTCTTTAGTCATTTGTGATTTTTGGCCAAGTCCTGTGAACACTCTTAACATCAACCTTAATATTGTAAAGAGGAATAAATTTTCTGACATCATATGCCTATTCAAAGTATCAAATCCCACATATCACACGTGGGTTGTACACATATCCTTTTTTTTTTTTTTTTGTCAGAGAGAGAGAGAGTGAGCACAGGCAGACAGAGTGGTAAGCAGAGGCAGAGGGAGAAGCAGGCTCCCTGCTGATCAAGGAGCCCGATGTGGGACTCCATCCCAGGATGCTGGGATCATGACCTGAGCCGAAGGCAGCCACTTAACCAACTGAGCCACCCAGGCGTCCCCACATATCCTTTTTTAACTTGGTTATGATTACAGAGAATAGGTCATTCTTGTTTATATTCTAGATGTTCACATTCTGGATGTTAATACTGTCATTTTATTCATATACCAGTAAAAATACAATTCTCACAAAAATCTTGGGTTAGGTGGCAGCACTCACTTATTAAACTAGAAGAATTTCTTTAGTAAAAACTCCATCAGTTCAATTGCTGTAGATGGAATATTCTCTCTAAATTAAAATCTGTTAGTTTAGATGAATGTTATCTTCATTTTACCTAAAATACTTATTTTCAGACCTAACTGAATCACCTAGGTACACTCATATTTTCTTTTAGACTAACCCTGCTGATTGAGAGTGAAACTGCCTTTCCACTGCTACATCTTTTTTATACATTAATCCATTAAGAGACAATAACATTTTATAAACATAAAATTGCCAGGCTAGCCAAATAAACCAAACAGTGTAATACATTATTCACAATCTTCAAGATTTCTGTGTCACAAGAGGATACCATTGACATCATTCCACAGACACAAGAAAGAGATTAAAATTAAGAAGAGAAAGCTATCCTCTATGGTAGTAAATCCTTAACACATAACAAATGGAAATTTTCTATCCTAATAATTCTTTAGGTGTTCAGATTTGAGGAATGAAAGTCACTACTGCAGAAGGGAACCAGCCAACCTAGTAGAGAAGACAACAGACACATCTGCACCATTGGGAAAAAAAAGTGGAGATTTCTGCCTCCAGGAAGACAGAGTCACTATGTTTACTCTCTTCTTCCCACTAAGGATAACTAAAATCACTGGGTATTACATATAAAGCAAACATAAAAGACTCTAATATGTGGCGAAAAGAAAGCAGAATAGGTTAGGAGAAGTTAGGGACCTCAGCACCAAAGGAACAACCCAGGCAAGTTTCCTGGGTTCTCTTTTTGCTTCATATATCTCAGACTTGAAGGTGAAAAAGATGGCAGTCCAGAAACAAAAAAAGTTTCAGACAAGAAAAAAGTCCAATAGAAGTCTGTTCTCTCCAGCCAGAGGACCAAGGACTAAGGAAGGGTCAATTTAGCAAGATGAGAAGTTTTAGACACTAACCATTTTATCCAGCCTAAGCCTACTGAAAGAACTGTGGCTCCACCCACCCATGTCAGCAGTGAATGAAGGTGGATCTGGACTTCCACTTCCACTGGCTATTATGAGGCAGTTCTTCTTCAACACCCCAGCGGTGATGTTAACTAAGGCTTAGCAAAGAGTCAGGACTTTCATTGCCTCCATGCAGTAATAAGGCCACACTCCCTCATAGAGTCAGTGGAGGCTACATGGGAACCAATAATGAGACATCCATAACAGGAGGATATCAGGGAAGGCCAAATTAGAAGCTAGATTTCCACCTTTACCTAATAGTAAAAAGAAGCCTCCCTCCCCAGTGCAAATCTTGGGTGTCAGTAGAGGCAAAATAGTCAACTGGCATTTCTATATTCATCTGGCAGTAACGAGCACTCCCTCTCCTCTCATGGATCGGTATTAGAAACACCTGGTTAAAACAGAAGGTATAAAAAAAATTTGGAGTCTCATGCTTAATATTCTAGATGTCCAGGTTGAATCAAAATCATTCACCATACCAAGAACCAGAAAGATCTCAAAATGAGAAAAGACAATCAACAGATGACAACACTGAGATGACAGATACATTGGAACTGTATGTCCAAACTTTTTTTTGTGTTGCTGTTTTTTTAAAAATTTAAGCTTTATTTAAACAGATAATGTAACCCCACCACTCTCTCCCAACCCCTCTCCCCCCCACCCCCCTCAGTTTGTTTTATGACATTAAGAGTCTCTTTTGGTTTGTCTCCATCCCGATCCCATCTTGTTTCATTTTTACTTTTCCTACCACCTTAACTCCCACCCCCGTTGCATCTCCACTTCCTCATATCAGGGAGATCATGTGATAGTTGTCTTTCTCTAGTTGACTTATTTCGCTAAGCATAATATGCTCTAGTTCCATCCATGTCATCACAAATGGTAAGATTTCACTTCTTTTGATGGCTGCATAGTATTCCATTGTATATATATATACCACTTCTTCTTTATCCATTCATCTGTTGATGGACATCTAGGTTCTTTCCATAACTTGGCTATTGTGGACATTGCTGCTATAAACATTCGGGTACACGTGCCCCTTTGGATCACTACGTTTGTATCCTTAGGGTAAATACCCAGTAGTGCAATTGCTGGGTCATAAGGTAGCTCTATTTTCAACTTTTTGAGGAACCTCCATGCTGTTTTCCAGAGTGGTTGCACCAGCTTGCATTCCTACCAACAGTGTAGGAGGGTTCCCCTTTCTCCACATCCTCGCCAACATCTGTCATTTCCTGACTTGTTCATTTTAGCCATTCTGACTGGTGTGAGGTGGTATCTCATTGTGGTTTTGATTTGTATTTCCCTGATGCCCAGTGATGTGGAGCACTTTTTCATGTGTCTGTTGGCCATCTGGATGTCTTCTTTGCAGAACTGTCTGTTCATGTCCTCTGCCCATTTCTTGATTGGATTATTTGTTCTTTGGGTGTTGAGTTTGTTAAGCTCTTTGTAGATTTTGGATACTAGCCCTTTATCTCATATGTCGTTTGCAAATATCTTTTCCCACTCTGTCAGTTGTCTTTTGGTTTTGTTGACTGTTTCCTTTGCTGTGCAAAAGCTTTTGATCTTGATGAAGTCCCAATAGTTCATTTTTTCCCTTGCTTCCCTTGCCTTTGGCGTTGTTCCTAGGAAGAAGTTGCTGTGGCTGAGGTCGAAGAGGTTGCTGCCTGTGTTCTCCTCAAGGATTTTGATGGATTCCTTTCTCACGTTGAGGTCCTTCATCCATTTTGAGTCTATTTTCGTGTGTGGTGTAAGGAAATGGTCCGATTTCATTTTTCTGCATGCGGCTGTCCAATTTTCCCAACACCATTTGTTGAAGAGGCTGTCTTTTTTCCACTGGACATTCTTTCCTGCTTTGTCGAAGATTAGTTGACAATAGAGTTGAGGGCCTATTTCTGGACTCTCTATTCTGTTCCATTGATCTATGTGTCTGTTTTTGTGCCAGTACCATACTGTCTTAATGATGACAGCTTTGTAGTAGAGCTTGAAGTCTGGAATTGTGATGCCACCAACTTTGGCTTTCTTTTTCAATATTCCTTTGGCTATTCGAGGTCTTTTCTGGTTCCATATAAATTTTAGGATGATTTGTTCCATTTCTTTGAAAAAATTGGATGGGATTTTGATAGGCATTGCATTAAATGTGTAGATAGCTTTAGGTAGCATAGACATTTTCACAATATTTATTCTTCCAATCCAGGAGCATGGAACATTTTTTCATTTCTTTGTGTCTTCCTCAATTTCTTTCATGAGTACTTTATAGTTCTCTGAGTATAGATTCTTTGCCTCTTCGGTTAGGTTTATTCCTAGGTATCTTATGGTTTTGGGTGTAATTGTAAATGGGATTGACTCCTTAATTTCTCTTTCTTCTGTCTTGTTGTTGGTGTAAAGAAATGCAACTGCTTTCTGTGCATTGATTTTATATCCTGACACTTTACTGAATTCCTGTACAAGCTCTAGCAGTTTTGGAGTGGAGGCTTTTGGGTTTTCCACATATAGTATTATATCATCTGCAAAGAGTGAGTTTGACTTCTTCTTTGCCGATTTGGATGCCTTTAATTTCTTTTTGTTGTCTGATTGCTGAGGCTAGGACTTCTAGTACTATGTTGAATAGCAGTGGTGATAG
>ML111920.1:19014-32331 GCA_003697995.1 Taxidea taxus jeffersonii | reverse complement strand
ATCATACTCAAAGGGTCTGTCCAACAAGAAGATCTAACAATTTTAAATATCTATGCCCCTAACATGGGAGCAGCCAACTATATAAACCAATTAATAACAAAATCAAAGAAACACATTGACAAGAATACAATAATAGTTGGAGACTTTAATACACCCCTCACTGAAATGGACAGATCATCCAAGCAAAAGATCAACAAGGAAATAAAGGTCTTAAATGACACACTGGACGAGATGGACATCACAGATATATTCAGAACATTCTACCCCAAAGCAACAGAATACACATTCTTCTCTAGTGCCCATGGAACATTCTCCAGAATAGATCACATCCTGGGTCATAAATCAGGTCTCAACAGGTATCAAAAGATTGGGATCATTCCCTGCATATTTTCAGACCACAATGCTCTGAAGCTAGAACTCAATCACAAGAGGAAATGTGGAAAGAGCACAAATACATGGAGACTCAACAGCATCCTTCTAAAGAATGAATGGGTCAACCAGGAAATTAAAGAAGAATTGAAAAAAACCATGGAAACAAATGATAATGAAAACACAACGGTCCAAAATCTGTGGGACACAGCAAAGGCAGTCCTGAGAGGAAAATATATAGCGATACAAGCCTATCTCAAGAAACAGGAAAGGTCTCAAATACACAACCTAACCCTACACCTAAAGGAGCTCGAGAAAGAACAACAAAGAAAGCCTAAACCCAGCAGGAGAAGAGAAATAATAAAGATCAAAGCAGAAATCAATGAAATAGAAACCAAAAAAAACAATAGAACAAATCAATGAAACTAGGAGCTGGTTCTTTGAAAGAATTAATAATTTCGCCGGCTGCCAGCGAAACCGTCCATCTTGCCGGGAAAGCGCCGGACTAAGGGCTCAGCAGGGCGGGCACTTCATTCAATGGACCGACAGAGTGGCCAACGCTGAGCCTGACCCACTCGCTCTCTAAGTCGCCTGGCTCGGTTCCTAGCCCCCGCCTCTGTGATCCGACCGTCCGTCTGCCCCGGGGCAGTCAGCCGCAGCCACGGGGCCACTTCCCCGTCAGGTAGAGAGCCGCGCTGCTCCGCCGCCTGTCTGGCCTCCCTCCCAGGCAGCAGCCGCGAACCTTGTATTGTATTTTTATTCTATCTTATTTTATTTTATTTTTAAAAGATGTATGTATGTATGTATGTATGTATTCATATGTATTTAGAGAGGCAGACAGAGAGAGAGAGAGGGAAGCAGGCTACCTGCTGAGCAGAGAGGTTGATGCCAGACTCCATCCCAGGACCCTGAGATCATGATCTGAGCCAGAGGCAGCAGCTTAACCGACTGGGCCACCTAGGCGCCCCTATTGCATCTTATTTTATATCCCAGTGATATATAAATTAAAAATGGGTAAATCTATGAGGGTCAATGGACAGTTTTTTGTGGGTTTTTCTTGTTTTTTTTTTTTAAGATTTTATTTATTTGTCAGAGAGAGAGAGAGAGCGAGCACAGGCAGACAGAGAGGCAGGCAGAGGCAGAGGGAGGAGCAGGCTCCCTGCCGAGCAAGGAGCCTGATGTGGGACTCGATCCCAGGACGCTGGGATCATGACCTGAGCCGAAGGCAGCCGCTTAACCAACTGAGCCACCCAGGCGTCCCAATGGACAGTTTTGATACACAATCATATTTTTAAATCAGATCTCCCTTAGTCATTAAAAGCTTAAACTGGCAAAAGTAAGTAATAATAGGGAAATTTTAATAAGATACTGAAAACTACATAACAAAAAATGGATAACATTACTTTTTAAAAACAGATTTGTTGGGACACTTGGGTGGCTCAGTGGGTTTAGAGTCTGCCTTTGGCTCAGGTCATGATCCCAGGGTCCTGGGATGCAGTCCCAAGTCCGGCTACTTGCTCAGTGGAGAGCCTGCTTCCCCCACTTCCCCCTGCCCACCCTGCTTGTGCATGCGTGCTCTCTCTCTCTCTCTGACAAATAAATAAAATATTTTAAAAGATTTGTTTATTTATTTATTTGAGAGAGAGTGGGCAGGGGAAGGGCAGAGGGGGAGAGAGAGGGAAGGAAGAGGGAGAGAGATATCTCCAGCAAACTCCACAATAAGCACAGAACCCTGAGATAGGGCTCAATCCCATGACCCTGAGATCTGGCCTGAGGCGAAACCAAGAGCGGGATCCTTAACTGACTGAGACACCCAGGTGCCTGAAGTTAATGAATTCTCTGGATATAATTTCCAATTTATAGGAAAAATGAGGGACAGATCAACAAATCATATCAGGAGGAAATAAATCAAGAATGTGGGCATTCTAGACATGTTACAAAAAAATCAGTGACATAGGGGTGCTTGGGTGGCTCAGTCCATTAAGTGTCTGCCTTCGGCTCAGGTCATGATTCCAGGGTCCTGGGATCAAGCCCCACATCAGAATCCTGCTCAGTGGGGAGCCTGCTTCTCCCTCTCCCACTGCCCCTGCTTGTGCTCTGTCAAATAAAAGGAAAACCTCTAAAAAAAAAAAATCGAAGACATAAAAACGTACTACCTTAGAAAAGAAGCCCAAATGCAATGTGTTAACCTAGACTAGATACTGATTAGCCAAGAAATATTTACATTACAAATTTAGGAAAAATCTTCAAAAGAACGATTTGCTTTTTACTAGCCCATTATTAATTCCTACCTAATCTTCAATTGTGAATACGAATTGTTGCTATTATCATAATCTCTGCACACCCTAAATCAGGTACTTATTTCCAAAATTATGAAAAATTTAATGAGTGGCTTTAAAAAGCTGTCTGAAATTAATTAAACTGTTAAAATCTTACTCATAAAAACTATCAGCAACAGAATTAGTGATGAGCTCATATTTATGGAACACGGCTTATAGGCCAGATAACCTCCCAAGGTTTTACAAGTATGACTTCAATTAATCTCCATAATAAAACTATTATGTGTTCCCGATTAGCATTTTGCAAATGATGCCATGATAGGTGATAAGTATCTTGGCCGATAACACACAGTCCATAAGCTGGTAGAATGGCAACGATGACAGGTAAGGTTTATGTGCTGCAGCTTAAAGGATTTCTGTGTACGTGAAACGAACATGTTTATTATCAATCTTTGAGAGTTTAACAATGATTGAGGAGTGTTGGCAGGTGTGGTAATTTAAAAATGTCTGCAAATGGGGCACCTGGGTGGCTCAGTGGGTTAAAGCTTCTGCCTTTGGTTCAGGTCACGATCCTGGGGTCCTGGGATCGAGCCCCGCATCTGGCTCTCTGCTCAGCGGGGAGCCTTCTTCTCCCTCTCTCTCTGCCTGCCTCTGCCTATTTGTGATCTATGTCTGTCAAATACATAAAATCTTTTTTAAAAACATGTCTGCAAATGTTTTGACACTTCCCCTTTCAAAAGGTGAAGCTGGATTTCTCTCCTGGTGAATGTGGGCTGGACTTAACCTACCTACTGCCAATAAGGAGGATGAGGCAGAAGTGACTGTCAAGGCTAGATTATAGCAAGGATCAGTTCTGAGAAAAGTCAATCATCCTGTCACAAGGACACTCAAGCAGCACATGGAAAGGTCACGCTAGAGAGGAAATAACTTGCCAGAATGGACTTATCAGCCACAAAACTAAGCCAACTTTGAAAGCAGATCATCCAACCCTCATCAATCCCTTCCAGATCTTCAATCCATGAGATACCTGGTGCCAGAACTCCTTTGCATCTCTCCTCCCAAATTCCTGACCCATGTGAGAAGCAGACTGACTTACTCAGAATGCAGCAAGAGGGAGGCTTCAGCTTTGAAGGTTGCAGTTTTGAAGTTTTGAAGGGTACAGTTTCAGAGAATTTGTGGATATATTTTTTAAAACACACAACCACTAGTCCTCTGAGTATAAATTGTTTACATTCTTACCACATGCAAAATATACTCAAGAAGTGCCAGGAGCCTCACTCACTTATTTTTTTTAAAGATTTTTATTTATTTATTTGACAGACAGAGATCACAAGTAGGCAGAGAGAGAGGAGGAAGCAGGTTTCCCGCTGAGCAGAGAGCCCGATGGGGAGCTCGATCCCAGGACCCTGAGATCATGACCTGAGCCGAAGGCAGAGGCTTTAACCCACCTAGCCACCCAGGTGCCCCAGGAGCCTCACTCACTTAAAGCATCAACTTCAAGTCCAGGATTTCTTCATGTAAATCAGGTCCATTGTGGACAAGGATGGCTTTCTGACACTGTGCCAGCAGCCAATGTGAGTGAGCCACCCCGACCCAATACTCCAGATGACTGAAATCTCATGAAAAACCCAATCCAGAATCATTCAGCCAAGTTACTCCTGAATTTCTGACCCACAGAATCTGTGAGAGCTGTTGTGATAAGCCATTAAGATTTGGGGAAATCCGTGCAGTCACGGATTTATTATTTATTTATTATTATTTATCATTATTATTATGGAAGGCTTTTAGCCATTCATTAAATTAACAAATTGTTTAAAAGATATTATTTTAATTATTTGACAGAGAGAATACAAGCAGGGGGAGTAGCAGGGGGAGAGGGAGAAGCAGGCTCCCTACTGAGCTGGGAGCATGATGTAGGACTCTATCCCAGGACCCTGGGATCATGACCCGAGCCAAAGGCAGACACTTCACCAACTGAGCCACCCAGGTGCCCCTAAATTTAACAAATGTAAGTGAAAATTCCATGCACATCGTAGGCATGAAAAATTTGAGATTCCCATTTTTTAATTTGTCATTATTTTTTAAAAAATTAATTCCAGTATAGTCAACATACAGTGTTATATTAGCTTCAGGTGTGCAATATAGTGATTTAACAATTCTACACATGATTCAGTGATCATCATGAAAAGTATTCTCTTAATCCCCTTCACCTATTTCACTAACAGCCCCCCCTCCCAGCCCTCAGAGGGGTAACCATCAGTTTGTCCTCTATAGTTAAGGGTCTGTTGGGGTTTCTTGGTTTGGTTTGTCTACTTTTTCCTTTGTTCATTTGTTTTCTTTTTTTTTTTTAAGACTTTATGTATTTGACACAGAGAGAGAGAGATCACAAGTAGGCAGGCAGAGAGAGAGATGGGAAAGCAGGCTCCCCGCTGAGCAGAGAGCCCAATGTGGGGCTCGATCCCAGGACCCTGAGATCATGACCCGAGCTGAAGGCAGAGGCTGACCCACTGAGCCACCCAGGCGCCCCATTTGTTTTATTTCTTAAATTCTACATATGAGTGAAATCATATGGTATTTGTCTTTCTCTGACTGACTTATTTCACTTAGCATTATACCCTCTAATTCTGTTTTTGCAAATGGCAAGATTTCATTCTTTATCCATTCATTTATTGATGGATGTCAATAAACAAATTTCAATAAATGAATGTCAATTAAAATGGGAGTGACAGGGCACCTGGGTGGTTCAGTGGGTTAAGCCTCTGCCTTCAGCTCAGGTCATGATTGCAGGATCCTGGGATCCAGCCCCCATATCCAACTCTCTGCTCATCGGGGAGCCTGCTTCCCACTGGCCCTCTGCCTACTTGTGATCTTTGTCAAATAAATAAATAAAATCTTTTTAAAAAATGAGAGTGACATTCATTGGCTGCTTCCATAACTTGGCTATTGTAAATAATGCTCCAATAAATATAGGGGTGCACACATCTTTTCAAATTAGTTTTTATATTCTTTGGGTAAATATCTAGTAATTGAATTACTGGATCCTGTGATAATTCTATTTTTAATTTTTTTAGGAATCTCCATACTGTTTTCTTCAGTGGGTGCACCAGTTTGCATTCACACCAATAGTGCAAGAGGGTTCCTTGTTTTCCATATCCTTGCCAACACTGTTTCTTGTATTGTTGATTTTAGCCATTCTGACAGGTATGAGGTGATACCCCATTGTGGTTTTGATTTGCATTTCCCCAATGATGAGTGATGTTAAGCATCTTTTTATGTGTCTGTTGGCCATCTTATGTCTTCTTTGGAGAATATTTGTTCATATCTTCTGCTCATTTTAATACTGGATTTCTCTGTGTGTGTGTGTGTGTGTGTGTGTGTGTTGAGTTGTGTAGGCTTTTTATATTTTTTATATTTTATATTTTTGGACCATAACCCTTTATCTAATTCTGTAGATTGCTTTTTAGTTTTGCTAATTGTTTCCTTCACTAATGCAGAAGCTTTTTATTTTGATGTTGTCCCAGTACTTTACTTTTGCTTTTGTTTCCCTTCCCTCAGGGGACCTATCTAGAAAAATGTTGCTATGGCAAATATCAGAGAAATTACTGCCTGCATTCTCTTCTAGGATTTTTATGGCTTTGGGTCTCACATTTAGTTCTTTAATCCATTTTGAGTTTATTTTTAGTGTATGGTATAAGAGAGTGGTCCCGTTTTCCCAAAATTATTTGTTGAAGAGACTTTTCCCCATTGTATATTTTTGCCTCCTCTGTTGAAGATTAATTGACCATCTAGTTGTGGATGTACTTCTGGGCACTCTATTCTGTTCCACTGATCCTTGTGCCTATTTTTGCACCAGTACTACACTGTTTTAATTACTACAGCTTTGTAGTAGATCTTGAAATCTGGGATCATGATACTTCCAGTTTTAATCTTCTTTTTCAAGATTGCTTTGGCTATTCAGGGTTTAATTTGCTATTGTTTAGTCAAACATTACATTAAAACAGGAGTGACACTGTAATCTTCATAAAGTGATAAGAACTACATAATGAATTCTCTCATCTGGTGAAGACATACCTATAAAGACTAACATTCAATAATTTCTCACCAGTGTGAACTGCCTGATGTTTAAAAGGTCTGGGCCGGGGCACCTGGGTGGCTCAGTGGGTTAAAGCCTCTGCCTTCGGCTCAGGTCATGATCCCAGGGTCCTGGGATTGAGCCCCGAGTCGGGCTCTCTGCTCAGCAGGGAGCCTGCTTCCACCCCTCTCTCTCTCTGCCTGCTTCTCTGCCTACTTGTGATCTCTGTCTGTCAAATAAATAAATAAAATCTTTTAAAAGGTCTGGGCCATGCCTAAAAGCATTATCACATTCCTTATGTTCTTAGAGTTTCAGATCTGTATGTATTCCCTGATGTGCTTTAAGGGCTGAACCATACCTGAAGGCTTTCCCACACTTCTTACACATGTAGGGCTTTTCACCAGTATGAATTCTCTCATGTTGAATAAGGTTTGAAGCACGACTAAAGGTCTTCCCACAGTTGTTACAGCTGTGGGGTTTCCCACCAGTATGAATTTTCTGATGCTGTGTAAGGTATCCATATGTTTTAAAGGACCTCCCACATTTCTTACATTCAAAAGGTTTCTTATCAGCATGAACACTCTGATGTGCGGTAAGGTGTGAACTACGTCTAAAGGTCTTCCCACATTCCTTACATTTAAAAGGTTTCTTGTCAATATGAATGCTCTGGTGTAACGTAAGGTTTCTATAGAAAGTAAAGGTTTTCCTACATATCATACACTCATAGGGTTTCACACCAGTATGGATTTTCTGATGTTGATTAAGATATCCATGCAAGCTAAAGGTCTTTCCACACTCTTTGCATTCATAGGGTTTCTCACCGGTATGAGTTTTCTGATGTTGCACAAGGTTTGAGGCAGTAGTATAGGCCTTCCCACATTCCTTACATTCAAAAAGCTTCCTACCAGCATGAGTGCTCTGATGTCGAATAAGATTTCTATACAAAGTAAAGGTTTTTTTACACTGCTTACATTCAAAGTGTTTCATACCAGTATGAATCTTCTGATGTTGATGAAGGTATCCATATAAGCTAAAGGCCTTTCCACATTCCTTACATTCAAAGGGCTTCTCACCAGTGTGAGTTTTCTGATGTTGAAAAAGCTTTGAGCCAGTGGTATAGGCCTTCCCACACTGCCTACATTCAAAAAGTTTCTCACCAGTGTGAATATGCTGATGTCGAATAAGATTTCTATACAAGGTAAAGGTTTTCTTACATTCCTTACATTCATATGGTTTCCCACCTTTATGAATTCTCTGATGTAGAATAAGGTATGAGGCAGTGGTATAGCCCTTTCCACATTCTTTACAATCATATGGTTTTTTACCAGTATGAACACCCTGATGTATGGTAAGTTGATGACCTCTTTTAAAGGCCTTCCCACATTTCTCACATATGTAAAGTTTCCCATCAGTATGGATCTGCCCGTGTTCAATAAGGTTTGAGCGCCTACTAAAAGCCTTCCCACATTCTTGACATTTATAGGGTTTCTCACCAGTATGAATTCTTTGATGAATTCTAAGGTGTCCACTTTGACTAAAGGCCTTCCCACATTCCCGACATTCATAAGGCCTCCCTCCAGTGTGGATTCTCGCATGCTGAACAATATGCGAGGCATAAATAAAGGCCTTCCCACAGTCCTTACATTCATAGGTTTTCTCGCCAGTATGAAATCTCTGATGTACAGTAAATTGATAACCACTTTTGAAGTTCTTCCTGCACTCTATACATTCATAAGGTTTCTCACCAGTATGAAATCTCTGATGTAGGGTAAGTTGATAGCCACTACGAAAGTTCTTCCCACAGTCCTTGCATTCATAGGGTCTTCTGCCAATATGAAACCTGTGATGTAGAATAAATTGAGAGCCACTACTAAATTTCTTCTTACATTTGTAGAATTTCTTGTTATATGTGCTCTGATGTTGTGTAGAAGATATTTCTTTTTCGTAAGTGGGCATTTCTACATAGCTGATTACTTCACAGTGTAAATCCAAATCTGAAACAAAAGAAGAAAACAAAAAAATTGTATTTCTTAAATTAGAGAACATGGAACTTCTATGAAAGAAATATGAACCAACACTCATAAGGACTTACCGAATAGTAAAATAGAGTTATGAAAATTTTGAAAGGCCAAGGGTTCAGAATGTATGTAAAGTTATGTGAGATAGTGAAGTTACTGAAATTTAGGTGTGGGCCAGAATCTTTGGCAAGCTTGTTATAAATCTGATATCCTGGTTCTGTCACAGACCAAGTAAGTTAGAATTAAGAGGGGAAAAAAACTTGGCATCTTTATTTTAAATATTTCTACCAGTGATTGAAATGCAGATCAAAGGTTAAGAATTTATTCTAAGTTTCTCTAGTGTTTCTCTTTACTCTTGGAATGGCCAGACACTGACTCGTTTGCCCCTATCTCCTTTCACATTCCCTCTCCCTCTCTCTCTTTTTTAAGACTTTATTTATTTACTTGACAGAGAACAACAGCACAACCAGGGGGAACAACAGAGGGAGAGGGAGAAAAAAGCTCCCCGCTGAGCAGGAAGCCCAATATGGGACTCGAAATCCCAGGACCCTGAGATCATGACCTGAGCTGAAGGCAGACGCTTAACTATCTGAGCCACCCAGGTGGTCCCTTTCACATTCTCTCTTTCCAGCACTTAGGATATGGTACAACCTCTATCACTTGATGCTTTCCAAAGACTGTTTTGTCTGACAAGACTTCTTGGACCTGGGCACTTTATAAGCTGATCCTTCTTATCCCTTAGAAAGGCGGCACCTGCTAACTCTAAGTATATCCATGTTTCTCTTGTTATGTTCTAACACATCATTCCTTCCACCATTCCTTTATTTCCAATTATGATAAAATTAGTTTCCTTATCTGATATTCTATCTACATTTTCCCAAACTTTCCCAAGAGCAGACACAATCCTTCCTTCCTTTCATCACTGAATTACAAGGTTCTGACATATCACAGGCGCTAAATAATTGTTTTTACTTATCTTCAGTTGAGTTTTATTATTCCTTCTCCATTCTAAATATGGTAAATCTGTGTTGTTTATATCATTTTTCACATCCTCTCTTTCTTTTTATTTTCAAGGCCAGCCATCCTTGTACTTCCCAGTATTTTGGTGCCTTTTCAGACAATTCACATACATACTTGAATGAAATAACAAATTGCTTATTTGGAGATGCTGGAGAGAATCAAGATATTAAAATGTGAAGGAAAATCCTGGGATACCAGAGTGCCTGGGACTGTTAAAAGGAAATATCAGATATAAGCTGGAAGACAGCAGTCCAGGTTTAGGAAAAGACTCAGGACTATCAGTGCAGAATGAGGGGGCATGAATCAAGGGCAGAGTATGTGACTCAATTGTGGGATGTGTGTATAGGATACATTCTCTGACACAAAAAATAACACTGAAAATAACAAAAAGCACTTCATCTAAAAAATTAAAGACTCTCTGCTAATTAAATGCTAGCTCTATAAATGTAGTGGACCGGGGCGCCTGGGTGGCTCAGTGGGTTAAAGCCTCTGCCTTCGGCTCAGGTCATGATCCCAGGGTCCTGGGATTGAGCCCCGCATCAGGCTCTCTGCTCAGCAGGGAGCCTGCTTTCTCCTCTCTTTCTGCCTGCCTCTCTACCTCGTTGTGATCTCTGTCTGTCAAATAAATAAATAAAATATTTAAAAATAAATAAATAAATAAATGTAGTGGACAACCAGCAGAGGCAGGATGGATAGCCACGCAAACTATGACTTGTATGTCAAGGCTAATGATGACACACATACATCAGGAAGGTGTGAAAAGATTTATTACTTGTATGATGAGGCTTCCTAGAAAGAGCAGAGTGGTTCCCAGATAGGTTTGAAAAGGACTTGAGAGATTTCAAAGAGAATAACTGGCGGGGCGGGGGGGGGGGGTTTGGTTGTTAGGGTGTGGGGCAGGGCTGAGGGTTCCTGGGCATGGAGTTTGCATGGTTTGAACTTTCCCCGGGCACCAAAGTAGGGAGCTCTCAGGCTTTTTATCTGCTTGCCCAGAAGTGGAGCAGAGAGGTGGGGCTTGAAAGCTGTCAGCAGTCAAAAATCAAAAATACAGTCAGTATCTTTATTATACTGAGGAAATAAACAGTGAAACTAGAAATATAACCAGACAAAAAATGAAAATAGTACATTTCAAACTTACAATATCCAACCATAATGCTCAGAGAAAAGTTGTCACCTCAACACAAATTAAATAAACAACATATGAAAATGTTTAGAAAAAATATCAAAGCAAACCAAAGGAAAGCAGAAAGTATAAAGATAAAAAACCCAGGATGTAATGAGTTTAGAAGAAGAAAATCAACACATAAATTTAAAAAGGTATCTCTTGGGGGCGCCAGGGTGGCTCAGTTGGTTAGCGTCCGACTCTTGATTTCGGCTCAGGTCATGATTTCAGGGTTGTGATCAAGCCCTGCATTGGGCTCAGAGCTGGGCATGGGGCTTGATTCTCCCACTCCCTCTTCCCCCTGCCACCTCCACTCTGTAAGAAAACAACCCCCCCCCAAACAAAACAAACAAAAAAGTATCTCTTGGGGGAAAAAAAAATTCAATGTATGATGGTACACTAGCTAAACTAATCAAGAAAAGAGGGGGAGAACAAACAAAAAATTAAAAGTATTATAAAAGTCAAAGACAAACAGGAAAATATTGATCAAAAACAATCCTACAAAGAACAAAAATCTGAAACAGGTTAATTTTCAGGAAATAGAAAAAAATGTCAAAAAGGCTAATAGCAATAAGCACCCTGTTCATTTACATTATCATCTCTAAATATCTATTATTATGATCAGGGAGTCCTTAAAGAAATGTTTAATTCCAAGAATGGGACAGGGAAGATACAAGATAATTCTCACAAATGTTGAGCCAAACATGTAAGGGAAGTTTAAAAGATTTAAGGTTTCATTAAAAAACATATGCTTCTAAGTATGAAACTATTTGGCCAATATTGTGAAAAGAAAAAGCAGAAAAATGATTCTGTTGATTAAACATATTAAGTAAATGAAAATAGATAATAGAGGAATCAACCCCCAAAACCAATAGTAAAATTCAGTACATGTTGTGTCTCTTGAAAGAATAAACATAATCACCTATGTGATGTACTTCTCCCACAAATATTGAACGTGAATCCCTTGGGACAGAAAATAATTTCCAATCTATAAAAATACAAAGAGTAGGGGTGCCTGGGTGGCTCAGTTGTTAAGCCTCTGCCTTCGGCTCAGGTCATGATCCCAGGGTCCTGGGATTGAGCCCTGCATCGGGCTCTCTGCTCAACAGGGAGCCTGCTTCCTCCTCTCTCTCTGCCTGCCTCTCCATCTACTTGTGATCTCTCTCTGTCAAATAAATAAATAAAATCTTAAAAAAAATACAAAGAGTAGAGAATAAACAAATTGTATCATGGACAGTAGTGAGACAAATTCAAAAGATGGCAAATTTTGCAATTTAAGTGGCCTTGTCTCTTCAAAAGTGTTAGCATCATAAAGGGAATGTGTTAAATTAAGAGGGATTTCAGTGTATAATAACCAAGTGGAATGCATAGTCTTGTATTGGGATACTGATTTGAGAAAATCAAATAGGGCTAAGTCGGGTAATAAGGATAGAACTTGGGTTTTAAAGATGCAGTAAAATAAAAATGTAATAGAAATATAAAATAGAAGAATCACTGATAAAGAAATCAGGTTATAGGGACGCCTGAGTGGCTTAGTTGGTTAAGCGGCTGCCTTCAGCTCAGGTCATGATCCCAGCGTCCTGGGATCGAGTCCCACATCGGGCCCCTTGCTCGGCAGGGAGCCTGCTTCTCCCTCTGCCTCTGCCTGTGCTCGCTTGCTCTCTCTCCCTCTCTCTCTGACAAATAAATAAATAAAATCTTAAAAAAAAAAAAAGAAAAAGAAATCAGGTTATAAAACAGTAAGAATATGTGTCCCTTTGATAAAAAGAAAAACATGTATAGGCATGTGTGCATTTTATCCACTAACATGTTACAGTGGTAGGAATCAGATATTTTAATATTTAAAAAAAATTTACCTGTCTCTATTTTCTAATTTTCTGCAATGCACATGGAAAATTGCTTAATAAGGGTTATTAATTTTGTGTTCACCTATTAACACAGCATGAAATAAACCAAATATTGACACAATCCAAAGTCTGAGTGGAACATTTAATAAACAAGGATCTAGAACTTTGTGGCCATAAGCCACATATTGCAGAATTCAGTTCCTTTTCAGTCACAGACAAATTACTTATAAAAACAGAACATAAACTGGGCTATAAAGCAAGTCTCAACACACATTTCAAAGGATCAAAATCATACAATGTTGCCTGATCACAAGTGTGCTAGAAATCAGTATTACTTTTTTTTTTTTTTAAGATTTTATTTATTTGTTTGACAGAGATCACAAGTAGGCAGAGAAGCAGGCAGAGGGAGAGGAAGGGAAGCAGGCTCCCTGCTGAGCAGAGCCCAATGCGGGGGGGCTCCATCCCAGGACCCTGACATCATGACCTGAGCTGAAGGCAGAGGCTTAACCCATTGAGCCACACAGGCACCCCCTAATTTTACTATTAAAGA
>ML111920.1:596-18914 GCA_003697995.1 Taxidea taxus jeffersonii | reverse complement strand
TTTTAGTCTTTTTCTTACAGATATAAGGAACTTTTGGTATCTTGCCTTTAAGATATGCCAGGATGTGGATTTTGCCTAGATTTACTACTTTTTCACTCCTTTGTTCTTTTTTTCCTGCATCAGGCTCCCTTCTCCCTCTCCCCCTGCTTGTGCTTGCTCTCTCGCTGTGCCTCTCTCTATGAAATAAATAAACAAAATCTTAAAAAAAAAAGAGTAGAGTATGGAAAAAGAAAAATAGTAACTTCAGAGTGGAGAAAAGTTAACATCACCAGTGACGTCACACGGATATCACGTATCCCTCATATGATGTGATGAAAAGGACATTTCACTTCTGTTGCACTCTTTCTAAAAAAACCCCTATCTCCAGTCTAATCATAAGAAAAACAACAGACCCAGATTGGGGCATATTCTGAAAGATACCTGGCAGTGTCTGTTAAGACAGTCAAATTCTGGAAAGACAAAGAAAACTTGAAAAACTATCACAAACCAGGAGAGACCGGGAGACATGACAAATTAATACAATGTGTTACCTTGAATGGAAGGATCCTGGAACAGAAAAATGATATTAACAGAAAAACTGGTAAAATATACAACTAGAGCCTAGAATTTGGTTAATGAAAAAAGTCATTTTCTTAGTTTTGACAAATGCGTCATAACGATATAAGATGTTAACAATGGCAGAAATCAGAAGTATAGACAGGAAATCTCTCTATACTTCTCCAGTATATAGTAATTAGTAATTTTTCATAAATCTAGAATCAACCTAAAATAAGGTTTACCCAAAAAATTACACACCACCTCTGTAGTGTTCTGGGCAAAATGTTTAACCTAATGCTAATGATAAAAAGAAAACTTCAAACTCAGAATGCAGACATTCCATAAGAAAACTAAACTGGGGGCACCTGGGTGGCTTAATCGGTTAAACATCTGCCTTTGACTCAGGTCAGGATGCCAGGGTCCCAGGATCGAGCCCCACATCAGGCTCCCTGCTCCGTGGAAGCCTGCTTCTCCTCCCTCTCCTACTCCCCCTGCTTGTGTTCCCTCTCTCGCTGTGTGGCTGTCAAATAAATAAATAAAAAATCTAAAAAAAAAAAAAGAAAGAAAGAAAACTAAACTGTACACTACAAAGTAATCAAACTTAAAATGAAAAAAAAAGGTAGGATAACAGTAAGATAAAAAGCCTAACACCTAAATGCAGTACAGTGTACGAATCTGGAATGAATTATGGAAATAAATTTTACAAATGGTATTATTTTACAAAAAAGCTAAAAAATTTAAATATGGACTCTATATTAGATGGTAAGGCTGAATTGCTATGAGAGTCATAGTGTGACTATATAGAAGAAAGCCTTTATTCTTAGGAGAGGCACAAAGAAGTGTTTGAGAGGTGAAATGCAGTGTTTAACTCCTACTTACCACCAAATGAGCGAAGAAGAAAGGTGCATATATAGAGAGAAAAAGGCAAAATGTTAATAACCAAAGTTAAATCTATGGGAAGGGTAATTAACTGCATTTGTATTTTAATATTTGCACTTGGCTTGATAATTTTTAAAAACAAAAAGCTGGGAGAAAGAAAAAATAGTTTATCTAAGGTAGTATTTTCTAAATTTCCATATAGAAATTATTTTGAAGCAAATTATAACATCTGCATCAATTTACATGTAATGTAGTTAAAGTAGAAAAAAATGGGGAGCCTGGGTGGCTCAATGGGTTAAGCCTCTGCCTTCAGCTCAGGTCACGATCTCAGGGTCTTGGGATCGAGCCCTGCATTGGGCTCTCTGCTCAGCGGGGAGCCTGCTTCCCCCTCTCTCTCTGCCTGCCTCTCTGCCTATTTGTGATCTCTCTGTCAAATAAATAAAATCTTAAAAAAAAAAAAAGTAGAAAAAAGTATGTAACAGATTTAAATACATATGAGAAAAGAAAACCTGAACATTGATGATCTAAACATTTATTGTAAGAAGCTAGAAAGAGAAGGAAATGAAAATAAATTAGAAAGATAAAAGTACTTTTACAAAATAGTGCCCACAAATAACACGGAAGATCCACAATACCACATATTTATTTTAAAGCAATGTTACTAATGTGATTCTCTCAAAACTAATAAAGGAAAAAGAGATGGCAACAATATCCAATGCAGGAATGCCAGCTAACAAGGACATCACTTATGGGCCATCCACACCTCACAAATGCAGTAAAATGACATCATGAAACAACCTTTTTATGTTAATAACCTGGATGAAACACATAAATGTCTTTGTAGAGGAAACAGCCTCTACAAAATCAATGGACAGAAAACTTCAATAATTCTTGCATTACATAATCTGAGTAAGTTTTACTTTTTCAAAAGGCTTTGTTTTTTAAGTAATCTCTACCCCCAATGTGGGGCTCAAATCCATGACCCTGAGATCAAGAGTCACGTGCTCTACTCAGTGAGCCAGCGAGGAACCCCAATCCAAGTAAATTTTAAAAATCATCTACAGGGGCACCTGGGTGGCTCAGTCGGTTAAGTGTCTGACTTCAGCTCAGCTCATGATCTTGGGGTCCTGGGATTGAGCCCCACGTTGGGCTCCCCACTCAGTGGGGAGTCTGCTTGTCCCTCTACCCTTGCCCCTGCTTTTGCTCTCCCTCTCTTTCTCAAATCAATAAAATCTTTTTTTAAAAGTGTCTGACTCTTGATTTCGGCTCAGGTCATGATCTCAGGGTTGTGAGACTGAGCTCTGTATGGGGCCCCTACCCTTCTCTGTCAAAAAAAAAAAAACAAAACTACAATAGTAACTGAAGGCCTAGATGGTTTTCCTGGCATATTTCTTCAAACATTCCAAAAGGGGGGAGAAAGCACACATTCCCCTCAACACATTCATAAAGTAAATGTAATTGTTCTAGCCAACCTTAAAAATGATAATAAAAAAAGGAAGATTACAGGCTAATCTCATGAAACCTGAAGAAAAAAACGTTTTAAAGATTTTTTTAAAAGATTTATTTATTTATTTGACAGTGACAGAGAGCACAAGCAGGGGTAGTGGCAGGCAGAGGGAGAAGAAGCAGCAAATGCCCCGCTGAGCAGGGAGCCCAAGGTGGGTCTCGATCCCAGAGTCCTGGGCTGAGCTGACCTTGGCTGAATTCAGATACTTAATCAGCTGAGCTACCCAGGCATTCCAAAACCTAAGTAAAATATTAAAAATTCCAACCTAAAAATATTAAAATATTAAAATAAAAAATAAAATATTAAAATATTAAAAAGGGATAATGACACCATGACCGGAACTAGACTCCACAATTCAGTCAGTCAATAAACAAAATTCAACCCAGTAACAGAACAATGGAGAAAAAAATCATATGATTATGTCAATAAATGCAAAAAGAATAATTCATGACAAAAATTGTTAGCGATTATGTAAAATAGAACTGCCTCTCTGTGAAAAATATTTATATAAACTTTTAAAAACACACTTTTTTTTTAAAAAGATTTTATTTGAGAGAGAGCGAGAGCAACCAGGAGGAGGGAGAGGGACCAGCAGACTCTGCACTGAGCGCTGAGCCCGATGGGGGGCTGGATCTCAGGACCTCAAGACCATGAGCTGAAATCCAGAGTCTGACGCTCAACAGGCTGCGCTACCCAGGTGCCCGAAAAACATACCCTTGGGGAGCATGGCTGGCTTAGTTAGTTGAAAGATCATGCAACTCTTTTTTTTTTTTTTTTTTAGATTTTATTTGTTTATTTCACAGAGAGAGAGAGAGATCACAAGTAGACAGAGAGGTCGGCAGAGAGAGAGGGAGAAGCAGGCTCCCCCTGAGCAGAGAGCCTGATGCCGGGCTCAATCCCAGGACCCTGAGACCACGACCTGAGCCAAAGGCAGGGGTTAACCCACTGAGTCACCCAGGCAACCCAGATCATGCAACTCTTAATTCTGGTTCATGAACTCGAGCCCCACACTGGGTGTAGAGATTACATACGTACATACATACTACATACATAAACTTTTAAAAAAATTTTAAAACATACTCTTATTTAAGTGGAGATATCCTTATTCTTAGGAGACCTATGCTCAATGATTCACGGTACAGTCATGACACCTAAAACATGCATTCCAATACCTCCATAAACATAATATAGAGAGAAATAAAGTAGAGATGGCAAAATCTTATCAGTTGGTGATCTATATAAATATCGTTTTCATTGTGAGGCTTTCAACAGTAATGAATTTTACTTTTTTTTTTTTTAAAGATTTTATTTATTGGACAGACAGATCACAAGTAGGCAGAAAAGAGGAGGAAGCAGGCTCCCTGCTGAGCAGAGAGCCCCATGTGGGGCTCTATCCCAGGACCCTGGGATCATGACCCGAGCTGAAGGCAGAGGCTTTAACCCACTGAGCCACCCAGGTGCCCCTGAATTTTACTTTTTAAATTTTTTTTAAAGTAGGTTCCATGCCCAACATGGGCTTGAACTCATGACCCTGAGATCAAGAGTTTCGTGCTCTACCCATAGAGTCAGCCAGGTGTTCCTAATTTTACTTTTTTTTTAAGATTTTATTTATTTATTTGACAGAGAGAGAGATCACAAGTAGGCAGAGAGGCATGCAGATAGAGGGGGGGGGAGCAGGCTCCCTGCTGAGCAGAGCCCAATTGGGGGGCTCGATCCCAGGACCCTGAGATCATGACCTGAGCTAAAGGCAGAGGCTTAACCCATTGAGCCACCAGGCACCCCCTAATTTTACTATTAAAGAGCAAGAAGAGCCAACTGCCTTTACAGGGTGAGTGTCCTGGGGCTTTTAATTTTAGTCTTTTTCTTACAGATATAAGAAACTTTTGGTATCTTGCCTTTAAGATATGCTAGGATGTGGATTTTGCCAGATTTACTACTTTTTCACTCCTTTGTCCTTTTTGGAGGAAATACTGGGAGATAAGTCACAGAAGGTCATAACTGCTTTTACCCATTGAGCTAATAATGCTCCATAAGCTGTTCTAGGTCATTGACAATGAAGGAAAATTTTCTAATTCTCTTATAATTTTTATGAAAAAAAAAAGAGAAAATCTAAACCTGGTAAGAGACATTAAAAGAAAATATGGGCCAAAATAACTTACGAATATCAAGAGAAAACATATAAAATACTAGCAGAGAAGAATCCAAGCAAACAGGAGCTCAGGGATACTTCCACAACACAAAACACACACACACACACACACACACACACACACACACATCCTTAGTTCTAAAGCTGGTTTATTAGACAGGGAAACACTCCAGACATTTCTGCTGAGATCAAGAACAAATCAAACAACCCGACTGTCCCTGTAACTATTCAAGACTGTAGTAAAGATATCACCCATTCAATTAGACAAGATAAATCAGAGGTAAAAAGGAGGTAAAGAAGAAATAAAATTATCCAAAAAAAGGAAATAAAATTATCACTATATCACAGATGACATAGTAGTATACTAGGATATAAAGTCAACCTACTAAAATCAAGGGTACCAATCTAAAACCAAAATTAGGGAAGAAATGCCATCTATAATTATGTCAAAAAGAATAAAATACAAAGGAATAAACTGAACAAAAAAAGCCTGAGATCTATACATTGACAACTTCAAAATATTGTGGAAAGAAATTAAATACTTAAATAACAGGAGAGACCTCTCAGGTTCATGATATGCAATGCTGTTAAGATTGTAATATTTCACAGACTGATCAACAGATGCCATGCGATCAATATCAAAATGGCAAATGCTTTTGTTGCTGAAAATGACAAGCTGATCATTATGGAAATATAGGAGACTCCAAAAGGCCAAAATAATCTTGGAGGGAAAAAAAAGAAAAGAACAAAGTAATAGTACCCACACTTCCTGATTTCAAAACTTATTACTACGCTACAATAAATCAAGAGAGTGTGGTACTGGCATAAAGACAGATACATAGATCAACGGAATAGAATTCAGAGTCCAGAAATAAAATCTCCATTTATGATCAATTCATTACTGAAAAGGGAGCCAACAAAACTCAGTGAAGTCTTTTTAGCAACAATGAAGGAATAAGTGGATATTTATGTGCAGAAGAATGAAGTTGGAACTTGACACCCTATAGCACATATGAAAATTAACTCAAAATGGATCAAAGGCCTAAATGTCAGAGCTAAAAAGTAACTTCTTAGAAAAACACATAGCAGAGGCGCCTGGGTGGCTCAGTGGTTAAGCCTCTGCCTTCAGCTCAAGTCATGATCCCAGGGTCCTGGGATCGAGCCCTGCATCGAGCTCTCTGCTCAGCAGGAAGCCTGCTTCCTCCTCTCTCTCTGCCTGCCTCTCCATCTACTTGTGATCTCTCACTGTCAAATAAATAAATAAAATCTTAAAAAATAAAAGGAAAACACATAGCAGTAATTTTTTGAGACCTTGGATTATACAATGATTTCTGAAGTTTGATACCAAAATCAAAGCAAAAATAATAATGGAATAAAATATTATTCAGCCAGAATAAAAGAACGAAGTTGATATTACTTTGATGAATCTCAAAAGCATTATGAAAGAAGTCATTCACAAAAGTCTTCATGTTGTATGATTCCATGTATATAAAATACTCCTGGTAGTCAAATCTATAGACAGAAAGTAGACTATGAGACTAGGGTAGACTATGAGAGTAGGGTATACAGAGTGACTGCTAATGGGTATCAGATTTCTTTTTGGGGTGATGGAATTACATACTGGTGATGGTTGCACAAAATTGTGATTATATTAAAACATTGACTTGTTTATTTTTTAAAAGATTTATTTATTTATTTATTTGAGAGAGAGATTAAAAAAAAAAAAGGGAGAGGGCCCATGAGGAAGGGGAGGGGCAGAGGAAAAGAATCTCAAGCAGACTCCCTGCTGAGTGTGGAGCCCCATACAGGGCTCGATCTCATTATGCTGAGATCATGACTTGAGCCAATATCAAGAGTTGGATGGATGCTCAACCAACTGAGCCTCCCAGGTGCCCCTGACTTGTTCAATTTAAAAGAATGATTTTATATCATATAAGTTATATACCAATAAACCTGTTGAAAAAATTAAGAGTCTTCCTATTGTAAAACCATAACTAGGTAAAGGACAAAACAGTAGATAAAATGTGATTTATTACAGTAAAGAACAAGATTAAATAGGAAAAAAATTAGTAAGAAATATGTAAAACTCATTTCAGAAAAATTTTAAACACTCCTGAAAGACATACAAGTAGCCTCAAACACATGGAGAAACAATCCCTCTTCTTGGATGGAAGACTTAACATTATAAATTAAGAGACTTAACAGCTATAAATTAAGAACTTAAGAGTTCCTAAATTAATTTGTAAATGTAATGCAATTCAAATAAGATACCAATAAGCTTTCCATGGAGTTGGAAAAGTTAATAATCAAGTTCACATGGAAAAACAAACATTGAAAAATTAGAAAAGAAAAACACTGACAATCTAAAAGGGGGGACGGGACTAGCCATAACATACATTTAAAATGCGCTACAATGTAACCATAATAAAAGCAATGTGTTAGTTATGGGTGAATATAGAAATAAAACAGTAGAACAGAACAGAAATCCTAGAAAGAGACCCAAGAATATATGGAAATTTATTATATGATGAAGGTAGCATTTCAAATGAAGGGAGCAAAGATGGTTGTTTAAATGAATGGTGTTGGGACAACTGGGGTAGCCATGTGGGAAAAGATTTCATTAGATCCATACCTTTATATACTAGAACAAACTCCAAATAGATTAGGGATTTAAATGTAAAAAATAAAATCATACATGTGATAGAAGAAAAGATGTATATTTATCTTTAACCTTGAGATAGCTTCTAACCAAGACACAACATTCAGAGATAATAAGAATGATGAATTTGACTATGTTAAAAAATAAATAAACTGCCATAATCAAAGTAACAGCAACAAAAAGAACAATTGAGAAACTGGGAGAAAATATTTGCAACATACACTTCAGACAAACGGCTAATACTCCTAATATGTAAAAACACCCTTAAAAATTGAGGGACAAATGATAAAAAGCCAGATAGAAAAATGGAGAGACACAACCCCCAAAACTCATGAAATAGAAAGGAATGGCTGTTAAACATATGAAAAAATTTTTCACTCACTCATAAAGAAAATACAAATTGAAATGAGATACCACTTCTCACTTATTAGGTTTGTAAAAAATTGAAAGTATAACAATACATTTCGTTGTTGAGTTTTTATTGAAGAGTATTTTTAAAAAATATTTTATTTATTTATTTGACAGAAAGAGAGAGTGCACACAGCAGAGGGAGAGGGAGAAGCTGACTCCCTGCTGAGCAAGGAGTCTAATTCGGACTCGACCACAGGACACTGGAATCATGACCTGAGCTGAAGAGAGAGGCTTAACTGACTCAGCCACCCAGGTGTCCCTATTTTTAAAGATTTTATTTATTTATTTGACAGAGAGAGAGAGAGAAACCACAAGCGGGGGGAGTGGCAAAGGGGAAGGGAGAGCAGGGAGCCTGTCACAGGACTCGATCCCAGGACCCTGAACCAAAGACAGATGCTTAACCAACTGAGCCTCCCAGATGTCCCCCAAGCCTCAAAATTCTTACCTAATTTCCATGAATTTTCCACTGTTGTATCTTGATCTTCACTCAATCCTAATCACATTGAAAGACAGGCCTTAAACCAAACTTTCAATCGTCAATAACATCCATCCTTGCATTTCCCCCTTTGAGACACTACCAAAGCTAGCTATTTATTTATTTATTTTAAAGATTTTATTTATTTACTTGACAGAGATCACAAGTAGGCAGAGAGGCAGGCAGAGAGAGAGAGGAGGAAGCAGGCTCCCCGCCAAGCAGAGAGCCTGATGCAGGGCTCAATCCCAGGACCCGGGAACCATAATCTGAGCCGAAGGCAGAGGCTTTAACCCACTGAGCCACCCAGGCACCCCTATTTATTTTTCTAAAAAGATTTTATTTATTTATCAGACAGAGAGATCACAAGTAGGCAGAGAGGCAGGCAGAGAAAGAGGGGGAAGCAGGCTCGGCACTGAGCAGAGAGCCTAATGCGGGGCTCGATCGCAGGACCCTGAGATCATGACCTGAGCCGAAGGCAGAGGCTTAACCCACTGAGCCACCCAGCGCCCCTCTACCAAAGCTATTTAGAGGCAGTGTTGTTCTTTACCAGTGTTGCTTCTTCTAAGCAATAAGCTCAGTTCTGTTTGGTATTTGGAAAGCCAGCATTCAATACTGCCAACATATTATGTATAGAAGACTATTGAAGAAGTTGTCTTGTCAAAATACGTATTTTAAATATATCTCATATATTTGACTTCTATATATTTAAATATATTTTAAGTATATATTTAAATTTTTAACATATTTAAATATTCTATAATATATATAATTATATACAGATAATCTAAATCTCATTACACTTTTTTAAAAGATTTTGTTTATTTGATAGAGACAGAGCAAGAGGGGGAACACAAATAGGGGGGAGCAGGAGATGGAGAAGCAGGCTTCCTGCTGAACAGGGAGTCTGATGTGGGGCTGGATTCCAGGCTCAATGCCAGGCTTGATCCCAGGACCCTGGGATCATGACCTCAGCCAAAGGCAAATGCTTAAGGACTGAGCCACTCAGGCGTCCCTCTCATTATGCTTCTTGATCCCACTACTTATTTAGAGGATACAGAGAGGTGAGAGAACATGTTCAAGTAAATTTCAAAACGACATCAGCAAAACAGAATGGAAGATGTTCCTTCAGCAAGTAAATGGTTAGGAACAAAAGAGAAAGGAGAGGAAACTTAGAGATTAAAGATGTTAAAAGCATATAGAGAAATCGGAGGGAGAAAAAAGGGAAGGAACTGATCACCACTAAAATCAGAAGAGTGGTTACACTTAGCAGGGGGAGAAGATTGTGACTGGGTGTGGACTGGTGAAGGGCTGCAGTGTGGACTAGAAAAGCTTTCCTCATTTGGAAAGACTGGCTGAAAGGTATAAAAGAATCTTTTGTACTATTATTACAATCTTTCTGTGACTTGATTTATTTCAAAATAAGTCAAGAGAAAAAAAAGTTTTATTTTCTGACTTGGGTGTTTACCATATTTAACTCATTGAGCTAGACATTTGTTTAATGTGGTTCTCCATATTTGACTAACATTTAAAAAATGGTTTAAAATTAAAAATTTAGGGGCACCTGGGTGGCTCAGTGGGTTAAAGCCTCTGCCTTTGGCTCAGGTCATGATCCCAGGATTCTGGGATCAAGCCCCGCAACGGGCTCTCTGCTTGGCAGGGAGCCTGCTTCCCTCTCTCTGTCTGCCTGCCTACTTGTGATCTCTATCAAATAAATAAATAAAATCTTAAAAAAACAAAATTAAAAATTTAAAAACAGGTTACATATTGATTCTAATACTTATTATTCCTAACAATTCAAATCTAATAAAACCTTGCAGGAGCAGATTTCTCCTAACAGTGTGGTCTCTTTACTTAATCCTCTCCCCTTAGGCCTTCTAATCTGGTCTACAATGCTGCTCCTCAAACCCTCCAAGCTCTCTCTGGCCCTCTTTCCACTAGTCTCCCCATCCCTTTCCTCCTCTTCCCCAGCCATCTTCTGAGTCTTCCAAGTGATTCATTTAGGATGGAACATTCTTCCCAGACAAACACATGCCCTTATTTCAAGTCTCCTCTCAAATTTACCCGCTCGGAAAAGTCATCTGCAACCACCTTATTTAAAATGGCCCAGGGACACCTGGGTGGCTCAGTTGGTTAAGCAGCTGCCTTCGGCTCAGGTCATGATCCCAGCGTCCTGGGATCGAGTCCCACATCGGGCTCCTTGCTCAGCAGGGAGCCTGCTTCTGCTTCTGCCTCTGCCTCTGCCTGCCACTCTGTCTGCCTGAGCTTGTGCGCTCTCTCTCTCTCTCTCAAATAAATAAATAAATAAAATCTTTAAAAAAATTTTTTTTAAATAAAAAAAAGTGGCCCAATTTCTGCTTATTTTCCATTATTCTTTTCCCAATATTATTTATCTATTTAGCTGTTTACTGTTATCCTCACCCTAGTACAATGCAAATTCCATGAGAGCAGGGACCTTATTCACCACCACTGCACTGAGACGTGTGTGTGTGTGTGTGTGTGTTGTGCAAAAGGGGAGATAGAGAGCAGTTGAATCCCATGTATAGATAAAATATTGCACGAATAAAAAATGAGATTCCCTGTCACTGAAAATGAGTTTAAAATATAAGAGAAGTAAGATGAATGGCAAATGGAATGAAGTTGAAGTTTCTTCAGTAGCTAATGTTGAGACCTTGATTTCCTCCTCAGGTCACAAGCCCATGGTCTACAAGTCTTGGAGGGCTTTACAAATACCACAGGGATGTACTCCTCCCCCTTACCACACAGGCTGCTACCAGCCCTGATGGTTTTCCTTTGCTTTCCTTCCCCTCCTTACCTGTGTACTGTCTTTGTGTTTCTTCCCTCAAAATCCTCCAGGGCTCTTTTCCTTGCTCCAATAAGTCAACCACATCAGGCTTAGAAACAGAATGTCCTGCTTATAAGAAAAAAAAAAAGCCACATGGTACAGAAATAAAAGCAGAACTCATAAAATCTTTAGCTTTACTTAAATTTATAATGAAATCAAGGTTAATTGTTACTGATACAGACTTCAGATAATAGAAGGATGAGATAATTTAAGAAACCAGGCTTGTAAAATTTTATTTATATTTAAACTCATATAGATTCTTCCTCTTAGGAGAAAATTGAACAAAGTGATTGAAAAGGTTAACAATGTTTGAGGACACTTGTTGGAGCTAAGGGCCTATGCACTAATTCTTTTTCCTCTAATATCTATCAACCTTGTGACTTTGAGCAAGTCATTTCAACACACTCTTCCCCAATGTTGGCAAGTAAAATGGGTGTGATACTACTATTATTGCATGGTTGTTTGATGATTAAATTTGTATGCATGTGTACATATTCCTCTCCCCCTGTTCCTCAGTACGAGTGTCATAATTGGGAAATAATGCCAATTATAATAATATTATTTCCTTAAGAGAAAAATGAGAAGCATCCTGATTCACTTACAAAATATTCATTCAATTACAGATGTCATGCTCGTGAATTGTAACTTTCAGCCATAAATCATACAAAATTGGTTGCAGGAAATGAAATGTGTACTCTTCAGTTTTAAATGAATGCTGTTTACCCATTCCACCACTACAGAAGCTACAGAGCTATTCTCACAGCTATAGTCAATCACAAGTCTAAGTCTAATTATTGCCCTTTAGGTGGATCAGAGGATGACACAGCAAATCAGCCTGAACACAATGGGAAACCAGGCTTCCTGGACAAAAGCTATATATGGAATAAATATAAGGAATTTTTGTCCAGCTGCATAGGAAGTAAGGAAGGGCCAGAGGGAGACGTGAGTATCACTAAAAGAGGAAATGACCATGGTTGGTGGCAGAGGCCCTGACAAACTGACAGCCCCCAAACTTTCCTCTGGGAACAAGAAAAAGAAATGCAGCTTACATCTTCAAAAACAGCTTTGAAATTCCTTGTGTTGAAAGTCAACATACCACAGAACACATTCTAAATTTCTCATGGCGAACAAACTTACCCAATGAGACCAAGTTTCTATAGTTCTCCAACATCACATCCCTGTACAAGTCCCTCTGAATAGGGTCCAGGCACTCCCACTCCTGCCGAGAGAAGTCTATGGCCACATCCCTGAATGTCACTAATTCCTGAAACTGCAAACCCATGTTGTATGAAATTGAAAACACATTTTTGAGATGGTAAAGACAGGAGATTACAAGAGTGAATTAAAGAAAGGAAGTGATATAGTACAAGTGGGCTAGAAAATCAAAGCCCAATGTCCACGTATTCCTGAAGAATCCCATTGCTACAAACAAATCTTTATAGGTTGTGGGCTATCACAAAAACTCAGACCTACTGGGGAAATGGATAAAATTAAAGGTTTTTTTTCCCCATTCAATAAAGTATAATGCACAATCATGTAGTCAGCCAGTTGCATGATGTATACATTTTCGGAAACTGTGAGGTTCTAAATTATTTTCCCTTCAGAGTTAAATGAAGATGGGATTTCCCTCCCATATTGAATATAAAATTTTCTGTTATAAGTAAAAGCTTTTGAAAAAAGTCTGACAGTTCTACAAGCACTGAGTTCATCCTTTCTCAGGACTTATCATAAGCATTTTCTTTGTTTTTGACAGATAAATTTTGGCTGTGTCACCATCCATTTTATCATAGATATCTCAGACTTAATCCATTCCTGACATTTATATACTTCAGATGGACAAAATTTCAAAGGTCTTCATCAATTCTGGAAATCAACACATTTGTACTCCTTAGGATAATATTCTCATTCATAGTCATCTTTCATCAGTTACTCAACAGTTTTCTAACTGTATACTGATGAAGATGAGCTGTAATCAAACAGATGTCACCCAAATTCAACAGATCACATTCAACCACAAAAATAGATAAATCTGTCTCTCAATAATTTCTTAGAAAGATGCATGACCCAAATGTTTCCAATCATTCTACAATGCTCAAGAACATGAGATACATCACATACTAAGACTGAGACCAACTGATACCAATATCCATCTCATCTGCCTA
This sequence comes from Taxidea taxus jeffersonii, assembly GCA_003697995.1. Lineage (NCBI taxonomy): Eukaryota > Metazoa > Chordata > Mammalia > Carnivora > Mustelidae > Taxidea > Taxidea taxus. The sequence goes on along the minus strand of ML111920.1, from coordinate 5,293 downwards.
GAAAATTCATGTCTGTGGAGAATTTGAAAGTCTACCCGTGGTAATTAAATGGGACCAACACCTCTAATTCATCAAACCAGAGACCTATAAATGAAATTCAAATATTTCCTTCATGGGACTTCACTCCTTTACTGGTCTGTCATAGCCTTTGATTGAAGAATAAGCATAGAAGTGGATTGAGTAAATTGGATAATAAAAACAAAAACTGAGTAACAAACACTCATTCGGAGGAAACTGAGCTATTTGCTATCTTTTTTTTTTTTAATTTTGGTACAAAATGTAGAGCAGATAACTGAATGAGGCCCTTTTAAGTAGGAAGCTTTGGCTTAACTAATCAAAAACCCACAGAGACTAAAATCATAATATTGCAAGAAGACAGAAATAACCAACTTACACAGGTCATGGTTTTAGAAATGTCAGACCTGATCAGTGCTCCTTGGCATTCCTCCATTGAAAAATATTCAAATTCCAGAAAATCCAGAGCTGAGAGAAGGAAAAAAAGTTTTAGTGTTCCTAATATGACTTAACTCAATAAAATGTTTTTGTTCCCCCATTCTTCTAAAATTAGCCCCCACTACTACACACACAATTTAGGGAAAAATAGAAGATGGATCTAAGGTCTCTCCCAAGTCCCAGGATCCAGACTACACAAAGGTGGTTATAGAGTAAGTCATTTCTGGCATTGAAGCCAGACCCAAATACAGGAGCAGGAGACCGAATGGACAAGATCCCATGTTGGGAAAGCTTATTTAGTCCTGGGGTTGAGCTGCTCAGTCTTCCCATGGGTGGCTTTACCTGCCTTCACTCCCACCTTCCAAGGCTGATAGAGGCCTCATCATCCAAAGCAGAGGTGTTTTTATGGCCTCAGGGTCCACTGAAGCTGGTCAATATATGGGAAATGAACACAAAGAAGGAACTGCTTAGGCCTACACTCTGTGTTTTGAGTCCAGCCAAGCTGACTACTTAAATACTAAATATTCAGGCAACAAAGCAGTCATTAAATGTTAAATAGGAAAACGTATTTAAGGACATTGAAAATATTACAGACATACTATTGATAGAAAAATAAGATAAAAAAATAGGAGTACAACATGATCAGATCATTAAAAAAGAGAGACATTAGAGGACAGGGAATAGGATTTCGATTGAAAGGGTTGGTAATTTATCCATTTTATTACCTTATACATAATAACTATAAATAATCCTATGTTACCATCACTTTGTTTTATAGGTGTAATCTTGGTTTTCTTTTTGTTTTAAATATACTTCATAATTATTTTAACAGTGGCCATACATTAACTTAAAAAGCTATACAGGGACGCCTGGGTGGCTCAGTCGGTTAAGCAGCTGCCTTCAGCTCAGGTCATGATCACAGCGTCCTGGGATCGAGTCCCGCATCGGGCTCCTTGTTCGGCAGGGAGCCTGCTTCTCCCTCTGCCTCTGCCTGCCACTCTGTCTGCCTGTGCTCGCTCCCGCTCTCTAACAAATAAATAAATAAAATCTTAAAAAAAAAAAAAAATAAAAAGCTATACATACATTTATGTATGTGTTAGAAGCTATTCTCCAAAAAGTAGAGACTTCACTTAATTTAATTTTTTAAAAAGATTTATTTATTAGGCAGAGAGAGAGAGAGAGAGAGAGCGTACAAGTAAAGTGGTAGACAGAGGGATAGGGACAAGCAGGGTCTCCATTGAGCAGAGAGCCCAACGTGGAACTCAATCCCAGGACCCTGGGATCATAACCTGAGCCAAAGGCAGATGCTTAACCAACTGAGTCACCCAGGTGCCTCAAAACTTCATTTAATTTTAAAACACTCTTCTTGAGCTTGGAGAAAAGCTCTGAGTACTCTAAAGTCTTCTTGACCTCAGGGAGGTTTTTTCTTGACATTTAGGCACAATGTCTTCTAGACAACTGCCCAATCAACTTACCATATTAGTCTCATTTTGTATCTAAACATCAGTTGAGAAAAAAGAATCAGAAAAGCTTACAAAATAAGTCCCACTTATCTCTAGAGAGATTCCATGGTATAGTATAACTTGTACTTATATGGTATATATATATATATGGTATATATATGTGTGTGTGTGTGTATATATATATAGTATAGTATAACTTGTTCGTACTTTATAGTAATGGCCAGAATCCAACCAATGTCACTTTCCTATGAATTCCCAAAGCAGGTCACCTGACTCTCTTTAGTGGTCTTCACTATACTTTACCAATTTATACTTAACTCCTATTCGTAGTTTATATCCTACTGGATTATTGGCATTTAAAAGTGACAGCTAAAGGGGCATCCAGGTGGCTTAGTAGGTTAAGTGTCTGACTCTATATTTCAGATCAGGTCATAATCTCCAGGTCATGAGATTGAACTCTGTGTCCCAGGCTCTGTGCTGAGTGTGAAGGCTGTTTGAGGCTCTATCTCTTCCTATGTGCCCCCCTCACCCTCACCACCCTCACCCCCACTCAGTACATTCGCTCTCTTTACAAGAAAGGGGGGGCACCTGGGTGGCTCAGTCAGTTAAGCAGCTGCCTTCGGCTCGGGTCGTGATCCTGGGGTCCTAGGATGGAGCCCCGCATTGGGCTCCCTGTTTAGCGGGGAGCCTGCTTCTCCATCTCCCTCTGCCCTCTGCCTGCCGCTCTGCCTACTTGTGGTCTCTGACTCTTTGTCAAATAAATAAATAAAATCTTTTTAATATTTTATTTATTTATTTTTTAAGATTTTATTTGTGTATTTGACAGACAGAGATCACAAGTAGGCAGAGAGGCAGGCGGGGGGGGGGAAGCAGGCTCCCCTCTGAGCAGAGAGCCGGATGCATGACCCAAGCCGAAGGCAGAGGCTTTAACCCACTGAGCCACCCAGGCGCCCCAAATATTTTATTTATTTATTTGACATAGAGATCACAAATAGGCAGAGAGGCAGGCAGAGAGAGAGCGGGGAAGCAGGCTCCCCGCCAAGCAGAGAGCCAGATGCGGGGCTCCATCCCAGGACCCTGGGATCATGACCTAAGCCAAAGGCAGAGGCTTTAACCCACTGAGCCACCCAGGTGCCCCAATAAATAAAATCTTAAAAAAAAAAAAAAAAAAGAAAGGCTAAATACACTTGGTCATTTAATCAATTCAAATGCTAGTATCACAGGGTTAGAAGACAATATTGTAGGTCCTTAAAATGTCTGATTTTTTATATGAAAGTCCACTATTAAAAATTTACCCTAAGGGGGGGAGGAGTCAAGATGGCAAAGAAGTAGCAGGCTGAGATGACATCAGGCAGCAGATCAGCTAGATAGCCTATCAAACCATTCCGAACACCTACGAATCCAACAGGAGATCGAAGAGAAGAAAAACAACAATTCTAGAAACAGAAAATCGACCACTTTCTAAAAGGTAGGACCAGCGGAGAAGTGAATCCAACGCGACAGGAAGATAGACCCTGGGGGGAGGGGCCGGCTCCCGGCAAGCGGAGGAACAACGGAGCACAAAATCAGGACTTTTAAAAGTCTGCTCCACAGAGGGACATCGCTCCAGAAGCTAAACTGGGGTGAAGACTTTGCGGGGACAGCGTGGACTCAGGTCCCGCGGGGTCACAAAAGGATCGGGGGTGTCTGAGTGTCGCAGAGCTCACAGGTATTAGAGCGGGGAAGCCGGCTGCAGAGACAGAGCTGAGGAGTGAGCTCTCAACTTGGGGTTTCCTAGAGCCGTGGTCTGTGACACGGGCCAGTGCTCTGTGCAAGGCTTCCCCACAAGATCCGGGGAGACTCCGACCTGGAAGAGCTCAGGGATCTATGGGGTTCTGAGACTCCAGGTGGGACTCTGCCAGAGACAGAGACGCTTGGTCACAGGCTGGGTGAGCTCGGAGCGCAGCCAGAAGCCAGTGAGATGGGAGTAATTACGCACGATTTTCTGCAAGCGCGGCCGGAGGCTGGGGAGACGGGAGTGATTAAATGCTTTTCTCTGAAGGCGCACTGAAGACTGGGGCCCCTAGCTCTCGGCTCCTCCGAACCAGAGATTGGAAGGCCGCCATTTTCATTCCCGTCCTCCGGAACTCTATGGAAAGCGTTCAGGGAATAAAAGCTCCCGAAAGCGAACCTGAGAGGATTACTTAGCCCGGCCCCTGGTAAGGGCAGTGCAATTCCACCTGGGGCAGAGACACTTGAGAATCACTACAACAGGCCCCTCCCCCAGAAGATCAACAAGAAATCCAGCCAAGACCAAGTTCACTTAACAAGGAGAACAGCGGATTCTTATCTGGACAAAATGAAAAGGCGGAAAAACTCACCACAAAAAAAAAGAACAAGAGGCAGTACCGAAGGCTAGGGACCTAATCAATACAGACATTGGTAATATGTCAGATCTGGAATTCAGGACGACGATTCTCAAAGTTCTAGCCAGGCTCAAAAAAGGCATGGAAGATATTAGAGAAAGCCTGTCAGGAGAAATAAAAGCCCTTTCTGGAGAAATAGAAGAACTAAAATCTAATCAAGTTGAAATAAAAAAAGCTATTAATGAGGTGCAATCAAAAATGGAGGCTCTCACTGCTAGGATAAATGAGGCAGAAGAAAGAATTAGTGATATAGAAGACCAAATGACAGAGAATAAAGAAGCTGAGCAAAAGAGAGACAAACAACTACTGGACCACGAGGGGAGAATTCGAGAGATAAGTGATACCATAAGACGAAACAACATTAGAATAATTGGGA
>ML111919.1:9955-56413 GCA_003697995.1 Taxidea taxus jeffersonii | reverse complement strand
AAAAAAAAAAAAGCAGAGAGTATAAAATGACTTAAATGACTTCCCCCATGTAGAGAAACTTTTTTTTCTCTGAAGTGCAAAGAGATTCAGTTTTGTTATTATGAAAAGTATACCCAATCAATAAAAACCATAAAGAAAAAAAACAGAAAAACATAAAGCCACCTAAAAATCTCACTAATTTTATATTCTAGGCAGAACAGGCTCAACTACTCTACTACTACTCTCTACTACTACTCTACTACTACTACTTCTACTTCTACTGTCATTTTGTGAACATCCTTCCAGCTTGTGCGCATGTGCACATGCACACACAAACACACATGCATAAACACACACAAACACACATGCTGTTTCTCAAAAACTGTGGAAGTTTTTATTTCCATATCAATGAATACAGATATATGATCATTCATTATGATAATTATGGCCAATCCCCTAAATATTTCTTCTTTACAATTTTTCACAATATAAATGACACTGCAATAAACAGTTAGTCTTTCCCACTTCCAATCCATTATCCACACACCCTTGGAATAAAATCCAAATTCCTTTCCTTGGCTTAAAAGGGCCTGTGTGGTCTAAATGGTACCTGTCTCAGGGTGCCTGTGTGGCTCAGTGGGTTAAAGCCTCTGCCTTTGGCTCAGGTCATGGTCTCAGGGTCCTGGGATCGAGCCCCACATTGGGCTCTCTCCCCGGCAGGGAGCCTGCTTCCTCCTCTCTCTCTGCCTGCCTCTCTGCCTGCTTGTGATCTCTCTCTCTCTCTCTCTGTCAAATAAATAAATAAAAATCTTTAAAATAAACAAATAAATGGTACCTGTCTCTCTGCTTTCTGTACTGCTCCCCCCTTACCCATCATGTTCAACCTTTGTGTTCCTCGAACACATCATGTTATGTTTTGCCTCGGGCTTCCGCACATGCTCTTTTCACTGCTTGGAAAGCCTTCATCCTCAAGATTCTCACATAGCTACTTTTTAATTGTTTGTCTCTCTTTAAATGACACTTCCCTAAGGAGGTCTTCTCTGCCATCTTATCTAATGTACATTACCCATTCTCTTGCTCTTGTGAGTAGTTCCTTACAAGTATATTGAAACTTTTTTTTTTTTTTGGCTTTCTTGGATTTGTCTGTATTCTCCTCCAGACCCTAAGCACCTCAAGATCAGTGACTACTTCTTTCATGTATACCAGTTCATAATCAAGCATATAGTGGGCCCTAACAAAATATCTGTGGCATGAATGAGTAAGTGAACAGAGGAACAAATGAATGAGTACATGTTGATGCATCACATGACGAATTTTCTCCTCAGAATGTTTCTAGAAATAGAGTTTCTGTAAACTGAGCATTGCTGGAGGGGAAGGAGGTGGGATGGTTGGGGTGCTGGGTGATGGACATTGGGGAGGGTGTGTGCTATGGGGAAGAAAAAAAAGAAATACAGTTTCTAGCTAAAGAGGAATTCACATTTTTCTATTTTATATAAATATTGCCAAGTATTATTTATCCATAAAGAAGAAGGAAATCCGACATTTGTCATAGCATGTGTGAACCTTGAGGGCATTATGCTAAACAAAATAAGTCAGACAGAGAAAGACAAATATGTATGATCCCTCACTTATATGTAGAATCTTAAAAAAAAAAAAAAAGCAAAAACAGAAAACTGAACTCATAGATACAGAGAACAAATTGGTGGTTGCCACAGGTTGGGAGTGAGGGATGGGTGTTATGGGTAAAGGTGACTAAAAAGGTACAAACTTTCAGTTATAAAATATATGTAAGTCTTGAGAGTGTAATGTACAGAATGATGCCTGTAGTTAATACAAAGAGTAGATCTTAAAAGTTCTCATTTTAAGGGGAAAAAAAGTGTAACATATGGTGATGAATGCTAACTAAGTTTATCATGGGAATTATTTCACAGAATATACATATAACAAATCATGATGCTGCACACCTAAAACTAAGACAATGTTAAGTGTCAGTTATATCTCAATTCTTTAACTGCAGAAATATATATATGGCCTAACTCTTCTACCAAAAGTATGGAGCACTTGAAATTCCCACCAGTAACATGATAGGGATGTCTAATCTTCCTCCTCACATCCTTGACAATACTTGATACCAATTAGGAAAAGAAATAACTGATCAAATTTTAAATTTTAGTTGCTGAATGCTAATGAGCCTGGGCATCTTTTTATGTTTGCTGGCTTTTTTTTTAATTATCAGTTCATTTCTTTGCTTTTTTTCCCCCACTGGAAGGCATATTTTGCTTATTGGTATATAAAGACATTTTGTACATTAGAAATAATCTTATTTCTTGTTAACAATGTTATCAATATTTTACCCAATTTTTTTGTTACTAAGCCATATTTACGGTGGTATCCTTATTTTTTTAAGATTTATTTTTTTAAAGATTATTTATTTATTTATTTGTTAGAGAGAGAGAGCAAGCACAGGCAGAGAGGCAGGTAGAGGCAGAGGGAGAAGCAGGCTCCCTGCCGAGCAAGGAGCCCGATGTGGGACTTGATCCCAGGATGCTGGGATCATGACCTGAGCCGAAGGCAGCCGCTTAACCAACTGAGCCACCCAGGCGTCCCTATAGTGGTATCCTTTTATATAGATTTTAATTTTGTATGAGTGCTTCTTTTATTTCTGGCTTTAATATCATGATTAAATACAACCATAATTTTACAAAAATATTCCTCCATAATTTCTCCAGTTCTTTATGATTTCATGTCTTATATTTAGGTTTTTGAAATATCTGAAATTTATTATGGCATAAAGAGTGAAGTAGAGAGCTATGAAATGCTAGCTGTCCCATTAAACCTAAAAAAAATCAACTGTTCCCTCATTGATTTCTAATTCCATGCATATTCTTGATTATTTTTCTGGCTTTTCTCTCCTTTTTTCATTTTAGAGAAATATAGATTTGCTCAATGATATTTGAGTGCAACAAACTTCATCTTTATAGAAACCCATGGCATGGTTCCAGGCAATGAGGGCCATGTCTTGATCTTTCTTTAGTGATTAGTGCCATTTGATCCTTTAGTTAAAAATGTTGCTGTCAGGGGCACCTGGGTGGCTCAGTGGGTTGAGCCTCTGCCTTCGGCTCAGGTCATGATCTCAGGGTCCTGGGATTGATCCTTGAATGAGGCTCTCTGCTCAGTGGGGAGCCTGCTCCTCCCCCAACTCTTTGCCTGCCTCTATGCCTACTTGTGATATCTGTCTGTCAAATAAATAAATAAAATCTTTTAAAAAAAATCTTGCTGTCAAACGGATCTTCTGCCATCAGAAGGCCTTTGGTGCTCCTGAAAGTCCATTTCCAAATATATGTTCTGCCACAGAAGCCCTCGTCTCTGCTATCAGAGATAAAATCATTAAGAATCTAGTGTCCAAGCATCCTCCATTCACCCACCCATCTGTACAGCCATAAGAGGAACACACATTTCTGCTCCTTGAGAAAACCCCATTCATCTACTTCTCGTTTAGGCTAACCTCTACCCCTCTCTCCTTTGGTTAGAGCATTTCTACTTCGTGCAACATAGAAATTCCTAAAGAATAAACAACAAAAATCTTCTGGAACTGATAAGCAATTAAAGCAAGCTGACAAGATAGAATAATAACATACAAAATTTAATTGCTTTCCTTGATGCCAGCAATGAAAAACTGGAACTTGAAATTAAAAGCAAAACAACTTTTACTTTAACAACAAAGATATGAAATTTTATAAATTTCACACAGCAACAATAATAACATGTTTCTAAAGGTTAGGTGGAAAACAGAAGACCGAGATTATTCAACACAGCAATGGAGAGGAAGAACAGTGTTGGTGGGCTGGTGACTTTGACTTGTTATAAGGCTGTAGTGATCAAGATACAATGATTCTTGCCAAATTCTTGCCAAAAAGAATAGACATATAGATCAGTGGAATAAAATGCAAAGCTCCACAATACACTCATGCTAGTATAGTGAACCAATCTTAGATAAATAGGCAAAGAGAATTTAACTGAGAAGGGATAGTCTTCTCAACAAATATTGTTATAACAGTTGAATCTCCATACATAAAGGTAATCCTGTCATCTGCAAACAACTATAGTTTTATTTTTTCTTCCCAATAAATATACATTTCCTTAATTCAATTAGCCAACATATAGTACATTAGCTCCAGATGTCATGTTAAATAATTTATCAGTTGTGTGTAACACCTAGTACTCATCACAGTATCACATCACCTAGAGCTCTCCTTAATGCCCATCACCCAGTTACCCCATACCTCCACTCTAGCAACCCTCAGTATGTGTCCTATTGTTAAGAGTATCTCATGATTTTTCTCCCTCTCTGATGACTTCACATTCAGTTTTCCCTCCCTTCCCCTATGGTCCTCTGCCTTGTTTCTTATATCCCATATATGAGTGAAACCATATGATAATTGCCTTTCTCTGTTTGACTTATTTTGCTTAGCCTAATACCCTCCAATTATATACACATTGATGTAAATCTAAGTATTCATCCTTTCTGATGGCTAAGTAATATTCCATTGTGTATGTACATATATACCACACATTCTTTATCTATTCATCTGTCCATGGACATCTCAGCTCTTTCCACAGTTTGGCTATTGTGGACATTGCTGCTATCAACTTTGGGATGCATGTGGCCCTTCGTTTCACTACCTCTTTATCTGTAGGGTAAATATCTAGTAATGCAATTGCTAGGTGGCAGGGTAGCTCTATTTTTAACTTCTTGAGGAACCTCCATACTGTTTTCCAGAGTGGCTCCACCAGTTTGCATTCCACCATTGTAGGATGATTCCCGGTTCTGCACATCCTCTCCAACATTTGTTATTTCTTGTCTTGTTAATTTTAGCCATTCTGACTGGTGTGAGGTTTTATCTCATTCTGGTTTTGATTTGTATTTCTCTGATGCCAAGGGATTTGGAGCATATTTTCATGTGTCTGTTGGCCATTTGTATGTCTTCTTTGGAGAAATATCTGTTCATGTCTTCTGCCCATTTCTTGACTGGATTATTTGTTTTTGGGTTGTTGAATTTGAGAAGCTCCTTATAGATCTTGGATACTAACCCTTTATCTGATACATCATTTGCAAATATCATCTTCCATTCAGTAGATTGTCTTTTAGTTTTGTTGACCATTACCTTTGGTGTGCAGAAGTTTTTATCTTGATGAAGTTCCAATTGTTCATGTTTGCTTTTCTTTCCTCTGCCTTTGGAGATATGTCTAGCAAGAATTTGCTGCAGCCGAGGTCAGAGGTTGCTGCCTGTGTTCTCATCTAGGAATTTTTGATGGATTATTGTCTCAGTTTTAGGCCTTTCATCCATTTTGAATTTATTTTTGTGTATGGTGGAAGAAAGTTGTCCAGTTTCATTATTCTGCATGTTGCTGTTCAGTTTTCCCAACACCATTTGTTGAAGAGACTGTCTTTTTTCCATTGGAAATTGTTTCCTGTTTTGTCAAAGATTATTAATTTTTTTTGTCAAAGATTATTTAGCCATAGAGTTAAGGGTCCATTTCTAGGTTCTCTATTCTGTTCCATTGATCAATGTGTCTGTTTTTGTTCCAGTACCATACTGTCTTGATGATTACAACTTTGTAATAGAGCTTGAAGTCTGGCATTGTGATGCCACCAGCTTTGGTTTTCTTCTTAAACATTCCTCTGGCTATTCAGGCTTTTTCTGATTCCATACAAATTTTAGTTATTTTTTCCAGCTCTGAAAAATGTTGATGGTATTTTGATAGAGATATCATTGAATGTGTAGATTCCTCTAGGTAACATAGACATTTTAAGAATATTTGGGATGCCTGGGTGGCTCAGTTGGTTAAGCAGCTGCCTTAGGCTCAGGTCATGATCCCAGTGTCCTGGGATCCAGTCCCACATCAGGATCCTTGCTCGGCAGGGAGTCTGCTTCTCCCTCTGCCTGCCTCTCTGTCTGCCTGTGCTCATTCACTCTCTCTCTCTCTCTCTAAGTAAATAAATAAAATCTTTAAAAAAATAATAATATTTATTCTTTCAGTTCATGAGTATGGAATTATTTTCCATTTCTTTGTGTCTTCCTTTATTTCTTCCATAAGTGTTTTGTAGATTTTAGAGTGTACACCCTTTACCTCTTGGCTTGGGTTTATTCCTTGGTATTTTATGGTTGTTGTAATTATAAATAGGATTGATTCTTTAATTCTCTTTCTTCTGTCTCATTGTTAGTGTATAGAAATGCAACTGAATTCTGTACATTGTGTTATATCCTGCCATGTTGCTGAATTGCTGTATGAGTTCAAGCAATTTGGGGGTGGAGTGTTTGGGGTTTTCCACATAGAATATCATGTCATCTGCAAAGAGAGAGAATTTGACTTCTTTGCTAACTTGAATGTCTTTTGTTTCTTTTTGTTGTCTGATTGCTAACACTAGGACTAGTGCTATGTTGAACAACAGTGGTGAGAGTGGGCATCCCTGCCATGTTCCTGAACTTAGGAGAAACGCTTTCAGTTTTTCTCCATTAAGAATAGTACTTGCTGGGGCACCTGGGTGGCTCAGTGGGTTAAGCCTTTGCCTTCAGCTCAGGTCATGATCTCAGGGTCTTGGGATCGAGCCCCACATCAGGCTCTCTGCTCAGCGGGGAGCCTGCTTCACCCCCCCCCCTCTGCTTGCCTCTCTTCCTACTTGTGATCTCTCTCTCTGTGTCAAATAAATAAATAAATTCTTTAAGAAAAAAGAATGGTATTTGCTGTGGGCTTTTCATAGATGACTTTTATAATACTGAGTTATGTGCCCTCTATCCTTACACTATGGAGAGCTTTAATCAAGAAAGGATACTATACTTTGTCAAATTTTTTTTCCTGCATCTATTCAGAGGATCATGTTTCTTGTCCTTTCTTTTATTAATGTGATGTATCATGTTGATTGATTTGCAAACATTGAACCACCCTTGCAGCCCAGGAATAAATTCCACTTGGTCATGTTGACTAATCCTTTTAATGTACTGTTGGATCCAATAGCTAGTATCTTGATGAGAATTTTCAAATACATGTTCATCAGGAATATTGACCTGTAATTCTCCTTTTTTATGGGGTCTTTGTCTGGTTTTGGGATCAAGGTAATGTTGGCCTCATAGAAAGAGTTTGGAAATTTTCCTTCCATTTCTATTTTTTGAAACAGCTTCAGAAGAACAGGTATTAGTTCTTCTTAAATGTTTGGTAGAATTCCCCCTGGAAAGCCATCTGGTCCTGGACTATTGCTTTTTGGGAGATTTTTGAGTACTCTTCCAATTTGCTTGCTGGTTATAGGTCTATTCAGGTTTTCTATTTCTTCCTGTTTCAGTTTTGGTTATTTATAAATTTCCAGGAATGCATCTATTTCTTCCAGATTGCCTAATTTGCTGGCATATAGTTGCTCTTCATATGTTTTTAGGATTATTTATATTTCCTGGTGTTTGTCATGATCTCTGCTCTTTCATTCATGATTTTATTAACTTGGGTCCTTTCTCTTTTTGATAAGTCTAACTAGGGGGTTGTTGATCTTATTAATTCCCACAAAGAACCAACTTCTAGTTTCATTGATCTGTTCTGTTGTTCTTTTGGTTTCTATTTCATTGATTTCTGCTCTAAACTTTATTTCTCTTCTCCTGCTTGGTTTATGCTTCATTTGCTGTTCTATTTCCAGGTCCTCTAGGTGTAAGGTTAGCTTGTGTAGTTGAGGCTTTTCTAATTTCTTATTTTTAATTATTTTTTAAGACTTTATTTATTTATTTGACAGAGAGAGAGAGAGCAAAAGTAGGGAGAGCAGCAGGCAGAGGGAGAAGGAAAAGCTAGCTCACCCAGTGCATGGCTTGATCCCAGGACCCTGCGATCATGACCTGACCTGAAGGCAGACGCTTAACAAATGAACCACCCAGGCCCCCCAGACACTTTTAATTTCTTGAGAAAGGCTTGTATTGCTATTTATGTCCCTCTTAGGACTGCCTTTGCCATATGCCAAAGGTTTTGAATAGTTGTGTTTTCATTTTCATTTGTTTCCATGATTTTTTAAAATTCTTCTTTAATTTCCTCATCAATCCATTCATTCTTTAGTAGGATGCTCTTTAACATCCAAGTGTTTGAGTTCTTTCCAAGTTTCCTCTTGTGAATGAGTCCAAATTTCAAAACATTGTTGTCTGAAAATATGCAGGGAATGATCCAAATATTTTTGTATCAGTTGAGACCTGATTTGTGATCCAGTATGTGATCTATTCTGGAGAATGTTCCATGTGCACTTGAGAGGATTCTGTATTCTGTTGCTTTAGGATGGAATACTTGTATATATCTGTTAAGTCCATTTGGTCCAGTGTGTCTGAGTTCCCCTACTCTTCTGCCATCTTGTCTCCCCCTCCAAATCAGTATGCTTTTTATTTCCTTTTCTTGTCTTGTTACAATTCCTGGGAGTCCCAGTATAATGTTGAATAGGAGTGAAAAGAGGGAGCATCCTTGCCATATCCCCCCTTTTAGGAAGAAGACATCCTGTTTCTCATCACTAAGTATGATGTTAACATAAGATCTTTTTTTGTAGGTGCACCTCATCAAATTGAGAAAATTCCCCTCCTTTCCCAGTTTGCTCAAAGTTTTTAGCAAGAATAATTGATGATCAATGATTTTTTAAATGCTTTTCATGCAACAATTGATTGATAACAAATGTGATTTTTCCTCTTAAACTGTTTATGTGATGGATTACATTAGTTGATTTTCAAATGCTGAATGTGCCTTGCATAATGGGAATAAATCTTACTTGGTCATTGTGCATAATTCTTTTTATACATTGTTTGGTTCATTTTGCTAATATTTAGGTGAGGATTTTTCTAAATCTCACTTTATGAGAGACATTGGTCTATAGTTTTCCTTTTCTAATGTTTCTATCTAGTTTTATATTACAGTAATGCTAATCCTATAAAATCAGCATTGAAGAATTCCCTTTCTATTTTCCAAAAAAAAGTTTAGAGGATTGGTATAAATTTCTCTAATATATATAAGAAAAAAGTTCTCTTCAGTTTAGTGAAATTTACTAGTAAAACCACCTGGGTCTGTTGTTTTCTTTTTTTAGATTATTAATTTTTTATTCAATTTCTGTAATAGATGCCTATTCTAATTATCTGTTTCTCCTTATATTTTTTTGGTTATTTGTGTTTTTCAAGGACTTAGTTCATTTAGTTTAAGCTATTACATTTGTGGGCATATTGGTTGTATATAATATCACTTTATTATCCTTTTATTATCCTGATCAATAATAGTAGTCCTGCTTTCATTTCTTTTTTTTTTTTTAAGATTTTATTTATTTATTTGTCAGAGAGAGGGAGAGAGAGCGAACGAGCACAGGCAGACAGAGTGGCAGGCAGAGGCAGAGGGAGAAGCAGGCTCCCTGCCGAGCAAGGAGTCTGACGTGGGACTCGATCCCAGGACGCTGGGATCATGACCTGAGCCGAAGGCAGCTGCTTAACCAACTGAGCCATCCAGGCATCCCCTTGCTTTCATTTCTGATATTAGTAATTTATCCCTTCTCTTTTTGTCTTGATTAGCTTATCTAGTACTTTATGAAGTCATTGATCTTTTCAAAGATTTGGGGTTTTTTATTTACTCTATTGATTGCTTCTTTTCTGTTTCATTGATTATTGCTTTTTTGCTGTTGTTGTTATTTATTTTCTTCTGCTTGCCATAGACTTAAATCGCTACGGTGGAAGATTAAATGATAAATCCTATATTTTTCTCCTTTTCTAATATATCCATTCAGTAGTATAAGTTTTCCTCAGAGCACCTCTTTCATTGGATCTCAGTAATCTTGCTAAGTTTCAACATATTTTGGCTTTCCTTGAGAATTCTTTGAACGATGTGTTATTTAAAAGTGTATTGTTGGGTTGCCTGATGGCTCAGTTGATTGAGTGCTCAACTCTTGGTTTTGGCTCAGGTTGTGACCTCATGGGGCATGGGGTCAAGCCCTGAATTAAGCTCCACCTCTGCTTGAAGCTTCTCTCCCTCTGCCATTCCTCTTGCTCTCTCTCTCTGTATCTCTTTCTCTCAAATGAATAAATAAATCTCTTTTTTAAAAAATATGTTATTTACACTCCAAATACTTGGGGATTTTCCAGCTATCTTTATTTTACCTACTTCAAGTTTAATTCTATTGTGATCTGAAAGCACATTTTGCCACATATCTATGTTTTTAAGTTTGTTAAGATGTGTTTTGTGGCCCACAGTGTGGGTTATTTTGGTGATTGTTCCAGGTAAGCTTGAAAAGTATTTATACACTGCTATCATTGAATGAAGTATTCTATGAATATCAGTTAGATACCACTGAGTAAGATGATGCTTAATTTAAGTATATATCATTACCATCTTTTTGCTGGATCTGTCAATTTTGGAAATAATGATGTTGATGTCTCTAATTATAATAATGGATTTATCTACTGTTTTTCAGCTTTATTAAGGTATAACTGATAAATCAAATTAAATATTTAAATATTAAAAATTACAACATGATAATTCAATATAAGTGTACATTGCAAAAGGATTCCCACCATTGAGTTGATTAATGCATAAATCACCTCACATATTAAATATCACCTCACATATTTTTAAATGGTCAAAACACTTAAGGTCAATGGTTGTAGCAAATTTCAATTATGCAATACAGTATTATCAACTATAGCCACCATGTTATACATCAGATCCTCAGATCTCATTCACCTTATAACTGAAATTTTGGATCCTTTACCAACCCCTCCCTATTTTCCTCAACACCCAACTCTTGGAAAACACTATTCTACTCACTGTTTCTATGAGCTTAACTTTTTTTTTTTTTTAAGAGTCCACATACAAGTGATATCATACAGTGTTTATGTTTTCTCTGCTTATCTTATTTCATTTAGCATAATGTCCTCAAGGATGAACCATGTCACAAATGACAAGATTGGTTTTGTCTGAAATTAATGTTAAGTATTCCAGCTTTCTTTTGATTACAGTTAGCATGGTATATTTTTTTCACCCTCTTACTTTTATCTGTGTCCTTATATTTAGAGTGAGTTTGTTATAGGCAATACAGTTGGGTCATTCTTTTTTTCTCCACTCTGACAGACTTTATTTTTTAATTAGCATGATTATTGATACAGATGGGTTGACATCTACCATGTAAGTAACTTCTTTTTCATTCCCTGAACATGTTCTTCATTTCTTTTTTTGTTCTTTCCCTTTTATTTTCTACCTTTTCTGATTTAAGCTGAGCATTTTACATTATTCTATTTCCTCACCTCACTTGGTATATCACTTATACTTCTTTTTAAAAAAATTCCTTTTTTAAAAAAATGCAAAATTTACTATGCATCTAAGTCCACTTTTCAGGTAACACTACATTGCTTTGAGGGTAGTGTAGGTAGCTTATAATCAAGTATTCTCAAGCTCTCTATTCCTTGTAACATTGCTGTCATTCATTTTACTTATTCATATGCCATTATACACCCAATAAATTGTTACATTATTAATTTGAAAACAGAAGCTATTTAGTCAATTAATTAAGAAAAAATTAGTTGTTTTATCTTACCTTCATTTATTCCTTCTCTACCTTTGTTCCTCTTTTTCTGTAGGTCAAAGTTTCTGCACTGATCTCTTCACAAATTCCTTTAATTCTTGTTTGTCTAATAGAATCTGTTTCTTCTTTACTTTTGAAAAATGATTTCTCTGGATAAAGAATTTTAGGTTTGTACTTTTCTACTTTAACATTTTAAATATTTCAAGATTCCTACTTGTATGGTTTCTAATTTGAAGTCTAATGTAATTCTTATCCTTGTTGCTTTATAGATCCCCCCCCCCACTGTATTCTTTGATGATTTTCTTTGTCTTTGCTTTCCTGCAGTTTGAATGTGATATGTGTGAGTGTCCACTTTTGGTATTTACCTTGGTATTTACTAAGTCTTCTGGAATCTGTGGTTTGATGTCAACTATTAATTTTGGACATTCTTAGCCATTATTGCTTTAAAAATTTCTTCTATTCCTTGATTTCTTTATTTCTTCTCTGATATTCCAATAATGCTTATATTGCCTCTCTTGTAATAGTCCCATAATTCTTGGATATTCTGTCTTTTTGTTTTGTTTTGTTTTTGCATTTTGGTTTGGTAATCTTCTATTGAAATGTTTTCAAGTTCATTGATTATTTCCTTGGCTGTATCCAATCACACATATTCTTTTCTTTTTCAGTGTTTATGATTTCCAATATTTCCTTTGAATTCTTTCTAATAGTGTTCATCTCTGCTTACCTTGCCCATTCCTCCTTGTGTGCTGCTCACTTTTTCCATTAGAACAAGTAGGATATTAATCAGAGTTAACTTAAGTTCTCTCTCTGATTATTTCAAAAGTTGTGTCACACCTGAGTCTCATTTTGATGTTTCCTTTGTCTTTTCAGAGTGCGTTTCTTATCTTTTGGGGTTCTTTCATTTTTATTTTAGCATACCTTGCCAATTTTTTTGTTGATAGACAGATATGGTATATCAGAAAGTAGGAAACAAAGTAATCGGGACTTTAATGTGAGATTTTTATTTTCTTAGTGTGAGATTTTATGTTAATTTGGCTGTGTTTAATGTTTGCTCTAGCTGCAGGTACCAGAGGCTTCAGTGTTCTCTAGCATTCTTGTTTCCTTTTTCACCCTTAGGTTCTTGGGGTTTTCCTAAGAGCTCCTACTTAAGTAGAGTTTGTGTCTTGCAGCTCTTTAAATCATAATCTACTGTAATATACTGGAGTATCCAGGGGTAAGACATGGCAGAAATGAAGCTTTCCCTACCTTTTAATTAAATCTCAGTCTTTTAATGGCCTTTAGTCCCTGGACTGTGACCTTCAGAAGTGTTTCTCAGCTTTTTAGGTAAAACAGAAAGGCTAAAGGAGGCTGGAACTATCTAATCGCCTTCCACCTGGTCTGATAAGACTCTGCTAAAGTCTTTTCCCTTGGAGAGTAAGCCCTTGTTATGGAGAATGCTCTAGATCTATTTCAATATAGTTACTTTTCTTTCTTATCGTGCCAGGAACAGGAGATTTTTCTTCCATTTTCAGTTGGGTCATTCTTGAGAATTCATGAGAATATGGTTGAGTTCCTGCAAGAAAAACACATGTATAGGGCATCCCTAAGCCTAGACCACAGGAGCTTCTCACTTTCAAGCTTTGGATCTAAAGAAAACCAAACAAGAGACTCATAATCATTCAACAGACTCTTTTCGGTTTCACTGCTGTGGTTTAAGGCACTGTGGACATCCTAAGTGGTATCACATTTGATACCTATTTATACTATTTTAATTCAAGATGAAGGGCTTACACAGAAACTATAATGTAAATGTTTTCAAGTGCTACCTTCACTTTGGACCTTGAGTTGATTAACGGGTATGATGAGTAATATACATAGATATTTTTTCCTAATCTGTGTTTTAAATTAATTTATTCCATTGCTCTCTTTTGGAAAGGTTCACAATAGAAAGACAAGTGAATTTTCAGCCACCTACTGCACATTATTACTATGAAATAGCAGTTTGCAGAGTATCGGAAATGTTAAGGCCAAGAACTCCTTATGTGGTTTTCATTGCACTCTGTCCACTCCATCTGTGTATGATAGCTAGACCAGAGCAGGACTCCCTGGGACAAGTCCACGCTGACTGCAGAGGTCCCTCTAACTATGCACCCTTCCCACTAGACAGAGGAAGAAGCAGTGAGCCAGGCCTCTGGAAAAATGCTTTGTCTAGTATTTAAGAACCTTTTTTTCCATCTGTTTTAGAAAGATGATGCAACCTTGACATGTGCCCATTGGAAGATTAGAGTCAAAGAGGCTTAGTTTTGAGTTAACTCCACTTTTTGCCTTATTAGCTTTTTGACTTTCATGTTAATTTCCCCAAATTTCTAATTTCTCATCTATAAAATGGAGATGTATGCCTAGCTCATTTCCTAGTATATGATTGGGGTTCAGTTATTAAGGCCATTAAATTGCTTAGGGGAAATATATTTCTAATTTCAGTGCTGTTACAACAATAGCATCATATTAAATAAGAAGAATAAAGAAAAAAAAAGTAAGAAGAGCAAAGGCCAAAGGTGGTTTTAGAGCTCTATAAATGCCAAGGACCAGAGTAAATGTAGTCTTTGGTTATTATCTATCATCTACTGGCAAGTGATGAACAGCACTGTGAACATCTATCCACCACCCTACTTAAGTTATCCTCATACCCCATAGGAAAACATGAAGACCACTTTCACCACAGAACATAAGCGTTAGTTCAATACATGATTGTTTCTTTCAAATAAGGCGAGGTTAACAGAAAGGCCTATTCTATCTATCTTAGCTTTGTGTTAAATATAGTGGAATTATAGTGTTTTACATTAAAAAAGGGATCAATATTTATTTTTGAAGTGACAGAAATATGTCCAGTGTAGAAACTGTAATGGCAAATTCATAATGTAGAATTAAGTTTCAGGCATGAAGGTCTGAAAAGAAAACTGAAAAAGTCTTATATAAAGGCATATAAAATATTCATAAGATACAAGTTGGTAGAGAAGACTTTCAAGAAATACCTTTTCAGAGATCCAACAGAAGGGATAAAAGAGATTTAAGGAGGTTGTTTTGTATTTTTAAAAAATGGTTAAAATCAAATTCTCGTGTAAGAGGCAGATGCAGTTGAGGCATTAGAAATGTAAGCATTAACACTTAGACTCTAAATGAGCTTAAAACAGGATGGTGAAGCCAAATCCCTGATGAAGATTTGGGGACAAAAGGGAAAGTGACAAGGTTACTTGGAGATTAATACTCAATGGATCAAGCAGAAATGTTATAGAATCAAAGGGCATAGCAGCCTTGCAGAGGTTTGGATGTTTCCCTTGCTCTAAATTTTGTCACATTGTAACATGGCTTTAATTCCTGACTCCCCCATGGACTGTGAGTAACAGGAGGGCAAAGGCCCTGTCTGTCCTGTTCACCACTATATTTCTGTATCGAGAACTGTGCTAGGAGAATAAAACATTAAAAGAAAAGTGGGAAAGAGTGAAGGAAAACAGGTTTTGAAAGTTAAATAACTATGCTCAGAGGAAACAAAAACAAAGCATTAGTGAAATATTTTTGTCTTGGTGACAAAAGACTGCAAATTTCAGTAATATTAGGTACTGTTATAATAAAATGAGTTAAACAATGACAAGTTACTTAACAAAAGGTAAAAATGACTATCCAAATGGGAGAGGTAATCACCATAGATGTAATCATCACATAGAAACTTACTGTGGTGCTAGTAAGTTTTATTTCCTGAGTGATTTCAGAGATGAAAGGAAATGATCTCTTGTCTAGAGTATCTAGAAGATGCATAGGCTAATTTAGAGCTAAACAGCATCAGGCCTCTTTCCTGTGAAGCAGGATGAAAAATAAACCATTTGACTATATACTATGAAAATTATATTATCGTTCTTTACTTTACTCAAAGAAAGAAATAGCTTTAAGAGCTAGTCCTTCACATTTTGAATGACATAGCCATAAAATATCCTTTTAATTCAGTCCAAATGTAGTTATTTATTAAGCTGAAAAAAAAAACAACAGTTTTACTGCAAACTTTTGCAAATGTATTAATTTAGAAACTTTCTGAATGTCGTATCTGTTTTAAGCATATAATGTTTTAATGCTAAACAAAGTAGTCTTCCCTTCTGTTGTTTTTCTCTATTCTTATTTTCTTCATATCTTCCATGAAGGGCTCCTGTTTGAGATATATTAAAGGCTTTTTACTTTCATCCTTATAGTGCTGCTTTAACCCATATCTTTCACTTGCTAAAATAATGCTTTTCTTTAGTTATAATCGCATAGTGAGAATATTATCAGCATAGAATGGTAGTGTTTTCTATAATTCATATAATAGGTTTTGGTGTTGTCTGCAGAAATTCTAGCCAACATTGTCTTTAAAAACCTCTAAATAAAAATTACTAGTCTTCATCTTAGAAATTCTACATGAATCAGTGAAAACCATATCTTCTTGATGTACTCATACATCTTAAAACATTTTTGTACAAGTACTTCGATAGGTAATCCATGTGGTATTGTATCTTGATTATGCAAAAATGACATAGAGCATAATTTGCTCCTCGATCAGAAATAGAAAAGTCACCTAATCCACAACCCCCAGGGCACTGTGAGCAGCGCCTTTTCACAATGTGCAACACAAATTTGACAACTGTGGCCTATTTTCAGGCTTCAGCTTCTGGGCTCACAGCTCCCACAAGCTGTTCTGTTCTGAGCCATGCATAACAACCCTCAGCAACCATCCAG
Organism: Taxidea taxus jeffersonii; assembly: GCA_003697995.1. NCBI lineage: Eukaryota > Metazoa > Chordata > Mammalia > Carnivora > Mustelidae > Taxidea > Taxidea taxus. Next base: position 40,128 of record ML111919.1, on the reverse strand, counting down.
GGTTTCCCATTGAACATCTGCTGCAGAGAGAGAGCATTACAATGCCCTCTCCCATTTCTTTTTTCCTCAACTACCCAGAACCATTTTTACTGACACACTTTAGGTAAATAAGGCAAAGAGATGTGGAATTTGAAACAGTTCTTTTATGCTCAGTTCTTGTATGCCTATCTTATTTTTCTTTGTTTTAGCTGTTAACTTAAAGTTGAAAGATGATAGCAATGATTGTCTCATCATTGACCCAAGCCCCAATGCCTTCATTGTATCCCATTCATGTTCCTGGTTCCTCTCTTTCCTCATGATCTTAGTGCTCTTTTAGAGCACTCAAATATTTTTATATTTATATTTTAGAGAACCTCATATATTATTACTTTTCTCTGTGTTCTCTATAACATGATCCATATGTTTTCATTTCTAGCACATCTGCATAGGGCTTCCTCTATAGAGATTGTATGCAATTACTGATTGATTTTCTTTCTGTCTTCTTTCTTTTTTTTAGTTGATGGACAAAATCTAAGCTTCTCCTCCAGGGCAGTGTATGCAAGAAATGCTTATACTCGCCTGTATGTACTTCTGTAACTTCTATTTCCACTTCCTAGTACTTCCCCTTTCATGTGCCTGTGTGTGCTTGCATGTACACAAATGTACACACACACACACATACACACAGGCTGTCTTTTGTCTGAAAGGCAGACTGAAATCAGCTGAAATTGTTTTCTAAAATGTCACTCAGCTGTCTTGTTTATTCTGTTCTTATTTTTTTCAGTCTGACCTCCTTTGTGAAATGTTTTCTTCCCTCAGCTTCCAGAACATCACCTTCTCTCAGATTTTTTCTTAGCTGTTCTGGATACCCTTTCTCTCTGGACTTTACAACTTCCATTTTCCTATCCCCATCCTTTAAGTTTCTCTGGACTTCTTTTTCCTCTCTATGCAGTTAAATTCAACCGAGGATGAACTTGAGAATCACAGGTTTCACCATAGTCCATCTGGATCAAAACATAAAAGGGGTGTGCCCTTGCCATAGTCTCTAAAAGAAAGCCAGTGTAATTCTGAATGTGCCCCTCATTGTCAAGACCGTTCTAGGAAGTCTCCAGTGGAGAGTTCATCCATTCCCAAGGCTGTCACTATAAACAAAAATTCTCAGGAGCCACAAATCTGTCTTCCCTCTGAACTCTCAACCTGCTTATCCAGTCACAGGTTTCCACAGAAACCTCCAATTCTGCATCTTCAAACATGAACTAATTTTTTTTCCCTACAAAACAATTATTCTATTATGTTCTCTCTCTTTCTGACTAATATCTTCCTTCATGTTTCCTTATCTCCTTCTTCATTCTTACCCCCCACATCCAACCTGCCAACCCTACATGTCCCAACCCTATCCAATTGTCCCCGTCTCCTAGCAGTGACCATTTAACCTCTCATCTGGTGACAACCCCTCCCATCTTCCCAATGACCTTATTGGTCTCCCTGCCTCTACTCTTACTCCCTTGCAACCTACAATGCATTCAGAATTGTCTTTTGAAATAATTCCCCATTATTGGCAGGTAAAATCCAAGTTTTTGAATATAACTACCACTCAAATATATCTGAAACAAAGTACCTATGTATTAGTTCCAAAGCAAGGGGGAAAAATGAAGACTCTATTCGATTCAAAGGAAATAGGATGTTCTTGTTCTATTAGGTGTTAAGGAAAGAAAATTTAGGGATCAGCTGAATTCCAACATGGAATTTAACGACTTTAATTGTGAGTTTTCATCTGGGAACATTTCCCTTCTGCCTGAAGAACAGGCTTTAGTATTCCTAGTACAGATGTGCTGATCATTTTTGCTATCAGTTTTTAAATTTTCTCTTTATTTCAAATTAATTTTGAAGTACTTTTTCACTAAGCAAAGACCTCTAGGTTGGCAGTTATTTTCTTTAAATATATCATCCTGTTGCCTTCTGACTTCATTAATTAATTGTTAAGATGGCAGCATTTCACAATCCACTTCACACCTTCTAGGATGGCAGTAAAAACAAGCAGACAGACATAAACATCAAACAGATAATGTCAAGTATTGGCCACTGTGAAGATGTGGAGATATCCTCATACACTGCTGGTGAGAAGGTAAGTAGTGCAGCTGCTTTGGAAAATAGTCTAGCAATTCCTAAAAACATTAAACATACAGTTTCTATTGACCCAACTGTTCCACTCTTGGGGACCTACCCAATCCAAAACTTTGTAAACAATTTCATATTCACATTTGCAGTTTCAGAGAAGCATTGTTTATAACAGCCAAAACATGGAAACAACACAAATATCCGTCAACTGATAAATGGATAAACAAAATGTGGCACAGGTATACTTCAAGTTACTATACTTCACTTTATTGCACTTTGTAGGTATTGTGTTTCTTACAAATTGAAGGTTTGTGGCAACCCCGTGTCAAGCAAATCTATTGTCACCATTTTTCCAATAGCATGTGCTCATTTCATGTCTTTGTGTCACATTTTGATACTGCTTGCAATAGTTCCAACTTTTTCATTGTTATCATATTTGTTATGGTGTCCTATGATCAGTGATATTTGATATTACTATTGGAATTGTTTTGGGGTGTCACAAACTGTGCCCTTATAAAATGGTGAATTTCATCAATAAGTGCGTGTGTTCTAACTGTGCCACTGAATGGCTGTTCCCCCATCTCTTTCCTTTTCCTTGGTCCTTCCTATTCCCTGAGACACAACAATATTAGCATTAGGCCAATGAATAACCCAGCGATGGCTTCTAAGAGTTCAAGTGAAAGGAAAAGCCATATGTTTTTTACTTTAAATCAAAAGATAGAAATGATTGGGGTGTCTGGGTGGCTCAGTCGCTTAAGCATCTGCCTTTCAGCTCAGGTCATGATCCCAGGGATAGAGTCCCATATTGGACTCCTTCCTCAGTGGGGAGTATGCTTCTCCTTCTGCTTCTGTCCCTCCCCCCTGCTCATTCTCTCATTCTCTAATAAATAAGTAAAAATCTTTAAAAAAAAAAAAAAGGCTAGAAACTATTAAGCTTAGTGAGAAAGGCATGTCAAAAGCCAACACAGGCCAAAAGTGAGGCTCCTTACACCAAACATTACCCAATTTCTGACTACAAAGTAAAAGTTCTTGAAGGAAATTAAAAGTGCTACTCCAGTGAACACATGAATGATAAGAAAGCAAAACAGCTATATTGCAGATATGGAGAAAGTCTGAGTGGTCTGGACAGAAGATCAAACCAGCCACAGCATTCCCCTAAGCCAAACACTAACCCAGAGCAAGGCCCTATCTCTCTTTAACTCTGCAAAGGCTGAGAGAGGTGAGGAAGCTGAAGAAGGAAAGTATGAACAGGCAGAGGTTGGTTCTTGAGGTTTAATAAAAGAAAACATCTCTATAACATAAATATGCAAGATGAAGCTGCAAGTGCTGGTGTAGAAGCAGCAGCAGATTATCCAGAAGGTCCAGCTAAGATCATTCGTGATGGTAGCTACACTAATAGATTTTCAACATAGGTGAAACAGCCTTGTATTGGAAGAAGATGCCATCTAGGACTTCTATAGCTAGAGAGAAGTCAATGTCTGGCTTCAGAACAAAAGACAGGTTGACTGTCTTGTTAGGTACTAATACATTTGATGACTAAGTGAAGCCAGTGCTCAACCCTTAGGCCCTTAAGAGTTAGGTTCAATCTACTCTGTTTCTGCTCTATAAATGGAAAAACAAAGCCTAGGTGATCGCATATCTGTTTACAACATTGTTTACTGAATATTTTAAACCCACTGTTGAGACCTACTACTGAGAAAAAAAGGGATTCCTTTTCAAAATATTGCTGCTTATTGACAACACAACTGGTCACCCAAGAGTTCTGATGGAGATGAGCAACAAGATGAATGTTGTTTTCAGGCCTGTTGACACAACATCCACTCTGCAGCCCATGAATTGAAGAGTCATTTCAACTTTCAAGTCTTATTCATTCAGAAGAACATTGTTTGAAGGGCTCTAGCTGTGACAGAAAGTGATTCTTCTGATGGATCTGGGCAAAGTCAACAGAAAACTTTCTAGAAAGGATTCACCATTCTAGATGCCATCAATAATATTTGTGATTCTTGGGAAGAGGTCAAAATATCCACATTCACAGGAATTGGAAGAAGCTGGTTCCTACCCTCACAGAGGACTTTGAGGGGTTCAGGACATCAACAGAGACAGTCACTGCAGGGGTGGTAGAAACAGCAAGAGAACTGGAATTAAAAGTGGGGTGAGATGATAGGACAGCATTGCTGCGATCTCATGATCAAACTTGAATGGATAAGGAGTTGCTTTTCATGGATGAGCAAAGAAGGTGTTTTCTTGAGATGGAATCTACTCCTGGTAGAGATGCTGTGAAGACCGTTGAAACAACAATGAAGAATTTAGAATACTGTATCAACTTAGTTGATAAATCAGCAGCAGGATTTGAGGTGATAGACTCCAGTTTTGAAAGAAGTTCTACTGTAAAATGCTATCAAACAGCACTGCATGGTAAATAAAAATCATTCATAAAAGGAAGAGTCACTGGATCCAACAAACTTCACTGTGGTCTTGTTCTAAAAATCTGATGCAGCCACCGCAGCCTTCAGCAGGCATCACCCTGGTTAGTCAGCAGCCATCAAATGGAGGCAAGACCTTCCCCCAGCAAAAAAGATTACAAGTCACAGAAAGCTCTGATGATGGTTAGCATTTTTTTAGATGAAGTATTTCTTATTTAAGGTATGCATATTGTTTGTTTGTTTTGCTATTATTTTTAATGCTATTGCTACTTAATAGATGCATCATGATATAAACATAACTTTTATATGAATTGGGAAATTTTAAAAAATGATTTGACTCACTTCAGTGTGATATTTGCTTTATTGCAGTGGTCTGGAACCAAACCCACAGTATCCGTAAGGTATGCCTGCATATTCATACAATGGAATACTCTGGGTCACAAAAATAAGTTAAATAATGATACATGCTACAAATATAGATGATGTTTGGAAACATCTTGCTAAATGAAAGAATCCAGTAGGAGGAGAACACATGTTATATGATTCCATTTATATGGAATTTTCAGAATAAGAACTTATAGAGACAGAATGTGGTTGCATAGGACTGGAGTGGGGAAGGATTGGGACTGAAGCTGAAAGCTGTGAAGTTTGTTTTTTGGAGTGATTAAAATATACAAAAGTTTTGTTGATGGTTGACAACCTTGTGAATATAAATTTTAAAAGCACTGAATTACACACATTAAATGGTAAATTATATGGTATGTGAATATATTTCAATAAAGCTGTTTCCATAATATCAGGTGTATGTCTAAAAATCTTGTTACATTGAAAATGTATTTTTTTTTTAGTTTGACATTTTCTTTTTGTCTTTGCTTTCCTGGAGTATTATTAAGATGTACCAAGATGTGACTCATACTCATTTTGTATTTATCATACTAAAATTGTTCGTAGATCTTTCTTGGCCATGACTGATTGTCCTTTGGTTTTGTAAAATTCTCAAACCTAATAACTTCAAATATTGTTTCTATTCAATTCTTTCTTTCACTTCTTGGACAGATTTTGGACTTCCTCATTGTATTCTACATGTCATTTACTCTGTCTTAGGTATTTCTCTAGCTAGGTAGCTAGCTATCATCTATATCAATTATCAACCTATCTGTATCTCCTCTATCCTATTTCTCCTCTATCTAAATGGATTTTAACTGTAAACTGAGTTCTTAATTTATTTTATTTTTCAAATTTAAAAGTAGAATTGGGATTCTACTTTTTAGAGTTTGCAATTCTCAGAGATGATTTACATGTGCCTCTTCGATGGACTGGAGTTCTAGCAATGTAGGATTCTGTATCACACAGGTGACCACTTGAAGCAGGCGTGTAGCCCCTGTGAGGACTGATCTACACTGTTGCTCTTATTTGTAAGGTGCAACTCCCAGCATCTCTATTCAAAAGCCTAGAGGTTTTACCAGTGTCCCCCATTATCTTGTTGGTGGTCCCAGGCTTCCAATTTCAGCCTTCTACCCCAGCCCTGAGAGTTATCTAAAGCACGGTCAGTATTTCGTCTGTACATTTCCATAACTGGCAAACAGCAAATAAACCCAGAGAAACAGGGATCCCTTTTCTGAATCTCTGTACTCTCTCAAATTTTGGCAGGTAGTTTTTCAGTATATACTGAGCTCTCTTGTGCTTTCAGACATGTCCTCCCACCCACAACCCAGTTCTAATGCTTTTCTCAACAGGCTAAGGATTCTGAATTTTATAGTGTACCATTATGGAAAGCCGAAGTCCCTCCCAACTTCACTTCTGCTAAAGGGCAAGTTGTTCCCACAACCTCTAAATAAACCTTTGATATCTTTCTGGCATTTTCTAAATGTACCTCTACCACTATGATAGGGTTTTTTCTTTTATATTGCCTAATTCAATGGCAAAAGCTAAATTTCTTTCTAAGTAATTTAAGAGGGTCTGAGTAAACTTTTAACTAGAACTAGTGAATTTCTGCCAATTCACAATAGGAGGAACTAATGTTCCTCCTATTGTCATTCACACTTAGTTTCCATTGTACATCTCAGGATTCATGACGTTGCTATTTGTCTTGTTTGACATTGGATGTGCTGTTCCTGGGAATTGTCCTGTGCTGATTCAGAGTAAAAAGAAGTGATAAGAAAGCAGAGAGGAAGAATTATCTACTTCCAATGATGATCCACATGCAATGTTAACTGCAGGATTTGGGGTTGATACAAGTCCTCTGTCTCTACTAGGGAGATAGAGAGTGAACAGATAGAAGTCTTTCCCTACTCATCACCTTGCTGTTCTTCTTGCTATCTTTGTGGCCTAAGACAAGTCACTAAGCTTTGCTTTTTGTTTGTTTGTTTGTTTAGTTTGAATGGTCTAAAAGAGTCATCATTCTCTTAAAAGATTAGAAAAGTACCAGTTGATGTTCCTAGTGCTACTGAATATCCCCATCCCTTACCTGGTTCCATGGGTGTTTCTATGGTAAAAGTCAATCCATCAAAGGACCAAGCTAAAAGTACAATCTAAAAACCCAGTCTTCATTAATTATAAATTTGTTCTTCACTCTAATAAAAAAAAACATGTACAAGAGCAAAGTTTGTTGTAACCTAATTAGAGTATATAATTGCACACTGGGGCAACTAAAATAATTTTTTAGCAATCTTTGTTATTGTGCAAGCATGCCTCACACCTAAATGTCATTCAGTAATCAAATACAAATATCTATAGCCACGTAAACTCTTTAAATCAAAACTTTGTAATTTAATAGATTTGGATAGTGGGGACTATATATGTGCCTAATCAATCTGGCTACTGTCTTTTTATTTTTCAGTTGCACTGTATGTCGGAAATATCAGATATGTAATAGTAATTCAGTGAGTGCTGGCTGAATGAATAAGAGAATAGTAAAGTCATTAAATTACTTAATCAATCAAGTCAATCTATTACATTTTCTGATTATTGATTCTTTTTCAGAAGTTAATTCAAATTAGGCCATGTGATTACCACTTTTACAAACAGATATGAAGTACAGATGAAGGGACATAAAGGAAGATACTTCCAAAATTTTTAGAAGTCCTAATGACACATTATGAGAGAACTTACCAAATTTCCAAGATCAAAAAGGACCCGCTAATGAAAATAATGCTGTAGACCTCGATGAAATTGAATAAACCACATTCTCCATTAATCTTTGTTAGGTTTTCCAATACAAGGTGAAACAGCAATATGGTACTTCCAGATTCTTTCAGTTTCTTCATCTCTCGATGTGGTCAACAGCAGGAATTACCAGACAATAAAACAGACATTGATAAATATCCATGACTCAATACTTGAAAACTGCAAAAGATTTCATTCATGTATTAGATATTACAAATGGGCCAAAACAATAAGATTAAACTCTATTAGTTCCCAGCTTTTTTCTTGCAAAATATTCTATTATCACTTCTGACGAAGAATTCAATGTGGATGAAACTAAATTCATGAAGGATTATTCCTCAAAATACAAGTTCCAGGATAATTAAAACAGCAAAGAATCATTTGTTTTTAATTTAGCATCCTTTGGGGGATAATTGGTCTGTTTTAAGAACAAAATTATTTAACATAGCCAGGAGAAAAGGAAGCGAGGCAAGTGCCTCATTCTGTTGCAGCCAGAGTTAACTGTAGGACTTTGTTTAATTAAGTTTTATTTCCTTTCAGTTACATGGGCAGAAATAATTTGCATTAAATCTTCAGTCATTTAGAGATTATCTGTGTTGACCAATTGCACATCATCTGTGCAACTGACCCTCTCCTATCAACTCCCCTCACCCTCCAGTTGTGCAAAGACTTAAAATTAGGCCCAAATTTGGGAAGGTGCAGAAACTCATTTGTTTTTAAGAAAAGTCAAGGAGAAATAAAGAATGAGTAAGAAATCTAAAAGAAGTCAGTGTTTGGAAACCAGATTAAGTGAGAGCCAGAAAAGCATCTCAAAACATAAGTAAAGAAGATGCACTACTCAGCTCAGTCTAACCAGATGGCAGCACCAGGCTTTCATCCCCACCCAGTCAGCCATACCAAAGCTTCAGCCTTGAAATGACTTAAAGGCCATGAGCAGTTTCTCACAAGGATAGGCTTCTAGTCTCCAAGGAAAAATAGAGACTAGGTCAGTGCTAAAGGAGAAATCCAAATAAATCAAAGATACTTACCCATAAGACATCAAGATTTGTAAACTATGGTAGAAATCAGAAAAGATGCCCCACAGACTGGAAAAAGATATTTGCAAAACACAGAACCAACACAGAAATATTATACAGGACCCATATATTTAAAACTCATACAAATGAGGGCAAGAAAAGATAACCCAAATTGTACATATTTTCAAAGGACACAATTGATAATCCACAGAACATGAAAACTAAGTTGTCAATAAGTAGATGAAAAGATGTTCAACCCCTGTAATAATCAAAGAAAGAGATACCAATTTATAATAATCTGATTGATAAAGCCAGTTTGAGTGTACCAAATGTTGACAAGAATGTGTTTGGAAGTGGGAATTGCCATATAATTCTGGTGAGTGTATAAGTTGAGATATCTAATTTGGAAAGCAATTTAGTAATATCCATAAAGTTAAAGATGTGACTATCCAATAATTCAACAATTGCAGGTCTAGAAACAACCACAACTGTTGCAATGCAGAAAGCATTAGGATATTCCCTACAGAATTGGCTATAAGAGCAGGAAGAAAAGGAACAATCCAATTGTCCCTCAGTAGGGAACTGATAAGTCAATATGGCTTTCCTGCAGGGGAGACCAGTGAAGCTGTTGAAATAAAAGATCCAGATTAACTTGCAATAAAAAAAGTTGAAAAGCATACATATAAAACTCTTAATATACATTTAAAAAGCAATTTGTTTTAAAAGTACACACAAAGATTACATAAATTTTAGACACATTATAGTCTATGGTTACTATCACCACTGGAGTACTGTGACTTAGTGACCTACACAGTATCCTCTTCATTTTATTGGTTACTAAGAAATGGAAGGAAAGGGAGCTAATGGGAATGTGGTATTAAATTCACAAGTAAATCTTTATTTTCCTGACTTGAAACAAAAGAATTCAAACATATGTAGACAAATGTTAAACCAGATTGCCAAGCCCAGTTGTTTCATAAGTGTCTTATATATAATGTTTTCATTTGAAATTTTAGATAATTGATTACAATTTTAATTATTTAATGAGAGAAAAATTACTACAAAGTGTTAATTCCTCAGTAAAAGTATTTGTGACAGAAGAGTTAGTAATATTTCATATAACTAAAGGGGGCTTTTTGTGTAATAAAGGACTTCTTAAGAGTGTCATTCCCAAATAGCCATTGTTTACATAAGGCATAGGTTGTCAAAGATTATGGCTGTCTACTAATTACTTAACATTCTAATAAATATTTTAATACAGAATATTTTAATTCTAAATGTTAATAGGAAAAAATAACATTTATTGAGACTAGCAAGTACCACACATGATTTCAGAGTATCATATTTAATTTTAATAACACTTCTGCGAATCATATCTTGCTTCCCTTCAATTTAGAGGTAGAGAAATAGACCTGCCTTTGTTCATATACAAGGGGAGAGTTTGAATCCAGGCTTCCAGCATTCAAAGTTCTTACACTTTCCACAGCAAAGTAGTCCCCCACGTTATGAGAGATGGAAACACAGTAGAATAAGAAATTAAATAAGTGGAGTGGGTTTAATAGTTGTCTTCCCATAAGATACACATGCACCCAGAACCTTAGAATGTGACCTAATTTGGAAGCAGGATCTTTCCAGATACAATTAGTTAAGATGAAGTTATAATGGATTAGATTGGATCCCAAATCCAATGACTGGTATCCTCTTGAGAAGAGAAGACACAGAGACACAGACACATGGGAAAGAATGCCAGGTGAAGACAGAGGCTGAGAGTAGGATGATACAGCTACCAGCCAAAGAATATCAAGGATTGCCAGGAGCCACCAGAGGCTGGGTAGAGGCAGGGAAGGACTCATCCCTAGAGCCATCAGAAGCAGCAAAGCCCTGCTGATGCCTTGTCTAGTCTCCAGAACTGGGAGAAAATAAAATTCCTGTTGTTTAAGCGACTCGGTTTGTGGTATTTGGTTAGAGCAGCCCTGGGATACTGATACAGGATAAATCTAAGACACTGAATATGTTAAAACCATATTTAATTTCCATAGATTTCTTTTTGTGATTTCCATCTTCCTTTCATTCTACTGAGAGATGAGCATAGTGACCTACCTTCGTTCATGTACAAGGGGAGAATTTGGATTAGGTCTCTAGGAATCAAAAGTTCTTGCACTTTCTACTGAAAAAGAGTCTCCTGTATGACATAGGTGAAAATACAATAGAACAAAGAATTAGATAAATAATTTCAGTCATCCTAATGATTCTTAATGGGTAATAGAGATGACAGCTATTCATGAATTTTATAAAAGAAATGTTTCATTTAAGCAGTTTATGTCTATGTTCTTTTTTTTTTGTTTTGCAAAACTTGAGTGACAAGAATTTATTAAATTCATATTTAGTGCCATCACTATGAGGCAGAATCAGTCTCATGTGATTGAATTTGTGGCATACAACATATAGACACTTACTAGTGTCTATCTCTAAGATGCTCCTTTTTTATTTGTAGAAAACATTGTGGATCACTCAAAATGGAATGAATATTTTGCTTTCAGAAACATGAAGATTATAGACTGGTATTGGGCAAATAAATGGCTTGCTTTCTCTTAAAATATAGACAGCTGCTATGTTTTAAGTCTTTGTTCAGATTTCAAACTTGGCTTCTTCTTGTGGAGAACCAGCAATGTCCTGCTGTTAGTGAGAGCCACACAGTTCATTATGAGTTTGGAAAGTCCTGAGTTTCTCTGTTACACGCTTAGATTGAATTGGCACTAATTGGTCAATAGTCCTTGACAATAATGAGTTGAAACTAGCTTTCCTAGGGAATTACACAGATGCACTGTCATTGACTTGAAAATCCATTGGAGGTGTGATCAGATTGTGGTGCTTTTCACTGATAATGTGTCAATGGCATTTCATTAATGGGTAGAGAAAAGCCAAGGCCTGCTTTGCTAAAGATTGTCACCAAAAAGTAGGCACGATAGCATATTTGTTAAGACTTTTGGAGTAAGCTCTACCTGATACAAATATCAGTACTTTCCGTTACAGTCTGTAAGACCTGGAGGGCACTAATATCCTGTGTAAGCCTCAGTTTCCCCATCTGAGTAACTGGGTTAGCAGAAGTACTACCGATGAATTGTCACCTGGGTAGACAGAATGGTCAGCCCCAGAAGGCTTATTTTATTTTTGCCACTGAGATTGTTTAGAAGTGCCAGTGTATGTGATAATAAAAAGCAGAATGACTTTTGTCCTTGTTTTCAAAATTTCTATGGTCATGCACCCACCTCTTATATTGCCCCCGCCACTCAATCTTAAGCAGGCAACTAGTACTCACTTCAAATTGTTACTATAAGGATGAAATAGGTGACATTTTCCCAGAGTCCATGTCTATAGTACAGGTAATATTTAAAATATTTTATTTAAGATTCCAGGGTTCCTGGGAAAGGCAAGTGCAGGTGGGCATGGTTGTTTTTAGAGGAGAATCAGGTAATGGGACAAAACTTTCCAGGGTCTGCATGTGACCATGATGGTCATGTACAGGGAGCATCGACTGTGGAAGTCAGTAGAACAAGGAGGGCACAGTCACTAAACTGGTGAAAGGCTGGTATGACATTCCATAGCACCTACAATCTCAAATCCTCCACAAAATGTTTGGTTCTTGTGGAATTTTTTCATAGAAATCAATAAGAGGATGTAATCTTATGAGTATGATGACAGCAGGACCAAGATGGAGGGCAAGGATGCAGAGCAAATGAAGCATGAGAAACTAAGGGTAGATAATTGGTTTAAATATTGCAAACACCAAGATAGCTTCCAATAAAGATCACATAATTTAAAAAGTAAATAATTTCATAATAGCACAAACATAAAATCTAGATAATAGCAAAATATAAAAAAATGTAGGGGGAAGAGGATGGATGCTGTCATGTAACTTTCCTTTTTTTACATGGGGAATTGCAAGCCATATATTGATAACTTATGCATATACATACATGTGTAGATATAGAGATATGTGCAAGTATCTATCTGAAAGTCACAAAGAACTGTTAGAATAAAAACCAAAATGATTAATTTTTAAATCAGCAGGGAAAAATGAAAAAGGAAATTTATAATATGGATACATTGCAGGAACCATGAGAAACAAAGTATAAAACAAGAAAAGATTAACTATTCAGTTGTGACTCTAAAGTAATTTGCAAAACAAGACACAATTTGAGAATTTTGTTTCTGTGGGGAAGAAGCATATAAACTCTACTACTCCATTTGTAGCTCATGGAACAGAGATTACCTAAACTGGTGCTCAGTGATTCCTGAATTGGATATAAATAAAAAGCCAAGTTCTAACCACATTTCATAATTTTTTTTTATTGCATGAATCTTAAGACATGATTTACTGGTATGTTATGAATTTTAGGGCATCTATTGAGTGCTAAGATTGGCCTGGAATTTTTCTTCCTTGTATTATTATTTTCAGCATTTGGAACAAAGCTATAGCAGTCTCATAAAATGATAGAGTTGCCTCCTCTTCAATTCTCTGGAAAAGTGTGTAAGAATGTGATTATTAACAGACCTATAAATACAGAGGACAAACTGATTTTTGCCAGAAGGAAAGGAGGTAGTAGGATGGGCAAAATGAGTGAAGGGAAGCGGGAGGTACAAGCTTATAGTTATGGAATGAATAAGTCACGAGCTGAAAGATACAGCATAGGGGATCAATCAATGGTATTGTAATAGCAATGAATGGGTACAGATGGGGTAGCTACACTTGTGGTAAGCACAGAACAGTGTATAAAGCTGTTGAATGAGTATGTTGTACACCTGAAACTAATGTGACATTCTGTGCCAACTATACTTCAATTTAAAAAAATGCAATTATTTGTTCCATGAAAGTTTAGTAGAATTCTGTACTAAAACAATGGGGCTTTATGATATCTGTGAGAGTAGATTTTTAACTATTCAGTTTACTTAATGGATATAGGTCTTTCTATATAGGCTTTCTACTATTTTTTAGACAAGTTTTTTAGTTAACATTTTTCTAGGAAATTTGTCTATTTCATCTAACTTAGCTGTTATTCACAGTAGTCTCTTACAGTTTTAATCTCCATTAAAACTGTAATTATGCCTTTTTTTTCATTTTCAGTATTATTTGTTGTGCTTTTTCTCTTCTTGAGCAATCACACCAAAGTTTGTGCATACTTTTTGTCCTTCAAAAGAACCAACTTCTAGCTTTACTATTTCTTTGGAAATAATTATTTGAGTTCTATTGCATTAATTTCTGTTTTTGCTTTATTTTATTTCTTCTATTTTTTTCCTCCTTCTCAAACTGTGTACTTACCTCATTAATTGTTATTTCCTGTTTTCTAATAGAAGTATATAAAACTGTGTTTCCCTTGAAATACTCTTCAGAAACCTCCAAGATGTCCTCTGTAAGGTATTGTATAAGGTGTGTGGAAGATATTTCAATATAATATATTTTCCAATTTCAATTGTTTTGAAGATTCCAAGATTCTGTTCCCTGCTTTCTGTCTTAATCCCACTGTGGTTAGAAAGTATGGTTAAGATGATAGCACCCCTGAGAAATGCTTAGACTTGCTTTTTGGACATGGTGGAGTTCAGTGGACAATTTTCATAAATATTTAATGCACATGTGAAAAAGAATGCATATTTTCTAACTATTAGGGGAAGGTTTCTGCATAGTTTCATGAGATCAGGCATTTTAGTTTGAATGTTCAAATTTTTTGGTCTATTGATAAATTAATTACTTAAAAAAACAAATTAGTTAAAGATGTGTTAAAATTGCCCACTGTGATGGTGTACTTATAGATTTCTCATTTCTACTCTGTCAATTTCTGCTTTGTGCATTTGAAACAATAGTATCAGGTTACAAGTTACAAGGAATTATGATAACTTATCTTGAATTATACATTTTAAGATCATTAATGACCTTAATATGTAATACTACTTTTTGTTTTGCAGTCCATTTCATACATTTCTTTTTTAAAAAAATACTAAGTTGTACAATTAATACTATTTTTAAAAGTATTTTTTTAAAGATTTTGCCTATTTATTTGACAGAGAGAGATATAGCGAGAGAGGGAACACAAGCAGGGGGAGTGGGAGAGGGAGAAGCAGGCTTCCCGCTGAGCAGGGAAGGCTCAAGGCGGGGCTCAATCCTAGGACCCTGAGATCATGACCTGAGCTGAAGGCAGATGCTTAACAAGTGGGCCACTCAGATGCCCCTTAAAAAGTATTTTTGTAAAAATATATATATCTTTAAGTTAGAAAAAAATATTAAGAAAAGTAGGACAGAGGTTATAGCATAATATCTATTGTCTTAGTCAGCTCCAGCTGCTATAACAAAATACCATAAACTGCATGGCTTATCAACAACAGAAATTTATTTCTCACAGTTCTGGGGCCTGAAGGTGTCCAATATCATGATGTCAGCATGTCGTGTTCAGGTGAACGCTCTCTTGTGGGTTGCAGATGGACAATTTCTTGTGTCTTCACATGGTAGAAAGAAGTGAGAAAGTTCCTGGAGGTCCCTTTTGTAAGAGCACTAACCCTATTTGTGAGAGCTCTACCCTCATGATCTAATTACCTCCTAAAGTTCCCACCTCCTAATGCATCACATTGGGGGTTAAGATTTCAACATGTGGAGAGGAGTCAAGATGGCAGAGAAGTAGCAGGCTGAGACGACATCAGGCAGCAGGAGATCAGCTAGATAGCTTATCAAACCATTCCAAATACCTACAACTCCAACAGGAGATTGAAGAGAAGAGCAACAATCATAGAAACAGAAAATCGACCACTTTTGAAAGGTAGGACCAGCGGAGAAGTGAATCCAACATGATGGGAAGATAGACCCCAGGGGGAGGGGCCAGCTCCTGGCAAGCAGAGGAACAAGGGAGCACAAAATCAGGACTTTTAAAAGTCTGCTCCACTGAGGGACATCGCTCCAGAGGCTAAACTGGGGTGAAGACCTCATGGGGACAGCATGGCCTCGGGTCCCACGGGGTCACAGAAGGATCGGGGGTGTCTGAGTGGCACAGAACTCACAGGAATTAGAGCAGGCAAGCCAGCTACAGAGACAGAGCCGAGGAGTGAGCTCTCAACTCAGCATTACCTTGAACCGTAATCCGTGACACAGGCCGGTGCTCTGTGCGTGGGGTCCCCACAAGACCTGGGGAGACTCCAACCTGGGAGAGCCCAGGGATCTGCAGGGTTCGGAACTCCAGGCAGGGCTCTGTGCCAGAGACAGAGATGCTTGGTCACAGGCTGGGTGAGCTCGGAGCACAGCCAGAGGCCAGGGAGACAGGAGTGACTGAGCACTTTTCTCTGAAGGCACACTGAAGAGTGGGACCCCGAGCTCTCAGCTCCTCCGAGCCAGAGATTGGGAGGCCACCATTTTCATTCCCATCCTGCAGAACTCTACGGAAAGCGTTCAGGGAACAAAAGCTCCCGAAAGCGAACCTGAGAGGATTACTTAGCCCGGCCCCTGGTAAGGGCGGTACAATTCCGCCTGGGGCAGAGACACTTGAAAATCACTACAACAGGCCCCTCCCCCAGAAGATCAACAAGAAATCCAGCCAAGACCAAGTTCACTTACCAAGGAGAACAGCGGAATTCCAGAGGAGGAGAAAGCAAAGCATGGAATTCATAGCTTTCTACCCATGAATCTTTAGTCTTGCAAAGTTAATTAATTTTTTTAAATTTTTTGTCATCTACTAATTTTTTTAACTTTTACCCTTTCCTTTTTTAACACTTTTTAACTAGTTTACTTTAATACCTTTCTTAAAAAAATCTTTTTTGAACCTTCATTAATATAGTCATATTTTATCCTTCATTATATCTAACTTTATTCTTTCTATAAACATAGGGTTTTTTATTCTAAAAAATTTGGGGTACAACTTCTTCTAATAGATAAAAATACACCCTAAGTCTAGCAACAGGCTTGATCTAGCCTCCAGCCCAAGCAAGATCTCTCCACTTTCTTTTTTTTATTCTCCCAACCAACTTACCTTATCAACTCCTTTGCTAGAAATTTAAATTTTTTTAAATTTTTATAGTAATATTCCATTCCTTCATTGTGTTTGCCCTTTTTTTTTTAAAGATTTTATTTATTTATCTGTTATAGAGAGAGAGAGCGAGCACAGGCAGACAGAGTGGTAGGCAGAGGCAGAGGGAGAAGCAGGCTCCCCGCCAAGCAAGGAGCCCAATGTGGGACTCGATCCCAGGACGCTGGGATCATGACCTGAGCCGAAGGCAGCCACTTAACCAACTGAGCCACCCAGGCGTCCCTGTGTTTGCCCTTATGTATGTTTTTCATTCTTTAAAATTTTGGGAGGTAGTTTCTTCTAAGAGACCAAAATACTTCCAAAATTAAGTGGGTGACCCTGTTCTAGTCACCAGTCTAATATATTTTTTTTCGTTTTTTATATTTTTTTTTATTTTTATTTTTATTTTTTTTTTTCCTGAACTTTTTACCTCCTTTCTCCCCTCCACATTTTGGGGTCTCCTCTGACTTGGTTAAAGCACGTTTTCCTGGGGTCTTTACCACCTTTTTAGTATTTCATTTGCTCCTTCATATATTCTTCTCTGGACAAAATGACAAGGCGAAAAAACTCACCACAAAAAAAAAGAACAAGAGGCAGTACCGAAGGCTAGGGACCTAATCAATACAGACATTGGTAATATGTCAGATCCACAGTTCAGGATGATGATTCTCAAGGTTCTAGCCGGGGTCAAAAAAGGCATGGAAGATATTAGAGAAACCCTGTCTGGAAAAATAAAAGCCCTTTCTGGAGAAATAAAAGAACTAAAATCTAACCAAATTGAAATGAAAAAAGCTATTAATGAGGTGCAATCAAAAACGGAGGCTCTTACTGCAAGAGTAAATGAGGCAGAAGAAAGAACTAGTGAGATAGAAGACAAAATGACAGAGAATAAAGAAGCTGAGCAAAAGAGAGACAAACAACTACTGGACCACGAGGGGAGAATTCAAGGGATAAGTGATACCATAAGATGAAACAACATTAGAATAATTGGGATTCCAAAAGAAGAAGAAAGAGAGAGGGGAGCAGAAGGTAATTGGAGACAATTATCACAGAGAATTTCCCTAATATGGCAAAGGGAACAAGCATCAAACTCCAGGAGGTGCAGAGAAAGCCCTTCAAAATCAATAAGAATAGGTCCACACCCCATCATCTAATAGTAAAATTTACAAGTCTTAGCGACAAAGAGAAATTCCTGAAAGGAGCCCGGGACAAGAAGTCTGTAACACACAATGGTAAAAATATTAGATTGGCAGCAGACTTATCCACAGAGACCCAGAAGGCCAGAAAGAACTGGCATGATATATTCAGAGCACTAAATAAGAAAAACATGCAGCCAAGAATACTATATCCAGCTAGCTTATCATTGAAAATAGAAGGAGAGATAAAAAGCTTCCAGGACAAACAAAAACTGAAAGAATTTGCAAACACCAAACCAGCTCTATGGGAAATATTGAAAGGGGTCCTCTAAGCAAAGAGAGGCCCTAAAAGTAGTAGATCAGAAAGGAACACAGACAATATACAATAACAATCATCTTACAGGTAATACAATGGCACTAAATACATATCTCTCAATAGTTACCCTGAATGTAAATGGGCTAAATGCCCCAATCAAAAGACACAGGGTTTCAGAATGGATAAAAAAACAAAACTCATCAATATGCTGCCTACCAGAAACTCATCTTAGACCTGAAGACACCTCCAGATTGAAAGTGAGGGGGTGGAAAACAATTTACCATGCTAATGGACATCAGAATAAAGCTGGGGTGGCAATCCTTATATCAGATCAATTAGATTTTAAGCCAAAGACTATAATAAGAGATGAGGAAGGACACTATATCATACTCAAAGGATCTGTCCAACAAGAAGATCTAACAATTTTAAATATCTATGCCCCTAACATGGGAGCAGCCAATTATATAAACCAATTAATAACAAAATCAAAGAAACATATTGACAATAATACAATAATAGTAGGGGACTTTAACACTCCCCTCACTGAAATGGACAGATCATCCACGCAAAAGATCAACAAGGAAATAAAGGCCTTAAATGACACACTGGACCAGATGGACATCACAGATATATTCAGAACATTCCATCCCAAAGCAACAGAATACACATTCTTCTCTAGTGCCCATGGAACATTCTCCAGAATAGATCACATCCTGGGTCATAAGTCACGTCTCAACCAGTATTGAAAGATTGGGATCATTCCCTGCATTTTTTCAGAACAAAATGCTCTGAGGCTAGAATTCAATCACAAGGGGAAATTTGGAAAGAAACCCAATACATGGAGACTCAACAGTATCCTTCTAAAGAATAGGTCATCCAGGAAATTAAGGAAGAATTTTAAAAAATCACGGAAACAAATGATAATGAAAACACAATGGTCCAAAATCTGTGGGACACAGCAAAGGCATCCTGAGAGGAAATATTTAGCGATACAAGCCTTTCTCAAGAAACAAGAAAGGTCTCAAATACACAACCTAACCCTACACCTAAAGGAGCTCGAGAAAGAACAACAAAGAAAGCCTAAACCCAGCAGGAGAAGAGAAATCATAAAGATCAAAGCAGAAATCAATGAAATAGAAACCAAAAAACAATAGAACAAATCAATGAAACTAGGAGCTGTTCTTTCAAAGAATTAATAAGATTGATAAACTCCTGGCCAGACTTATCAAAAAGAAAAGAGAAAGGACTCAAATAAATAAAATCATGAGTGAAAGAGGAGAGATCACAACCAAAACCAAAGAAATACAAACAATTATAAGAACATATTATGAGCAAATCTATGCCAACAAATTTGACAATCTGGAAGAAATGGATGCTTTCGTAGAGACATATAAACTGCCAAAGCTGAACCAGGAAGAAATAGAAAACATGAATAGACCCATAACCAGTAAGGAGATTGAAACAGTCATCAAAAATCTCCAAACAAACAAAAGCCCAGGGACAGATGGCTTCCCAGGGGAATTCTACCAAACATTTAAAGAAGAATTAATTCCTATTCTCCTGAAACTGTTCCAAAAAATAGAAATGGAAGGAACACTTCCAAACTCATTTTATGAGGCCAGCATCACCTCGATCCCAAAATCAGACAAGGATCCCCTCAAAAAAGAGAATTACAGACCAATATCCTTGATGAACACAGATGCGAAAATTCTCACCAAAATACTAGGCAATAGGATCCAACAGTACATTAAAAGGATTATTCACCACGACCAAGTGGGATTTATTCCAGGGCTGCAAGGTTGGTTCAACATCCACAAATCAATCAATGTGATATAGTACATTAACAAAAGAAAGAACAAGAACCATATGATACTCTCAATAGATGCTGAAAAAGCATTTGACAAAGTGCAACATCCCTTCCTAATCAAAACTCTTCAAAGTGTAGGGATAGAAGGCACATACCTCAATATTATCAAAGCCATCTATGAAAAACCCACGGCAAGTATCATTCTCAATGGAGAAAAACTGAGAGCTTTTCCGTTAAGGTCAGGAACACGGCAGGGATGTCCACTATCACCACTGCTATTCAACATAGTACTAGAAGTCCTAGCCTCAGCAATCAGACAACAAAAAGAAATTAAAGGCATCCAAATCGGCAAAGAAGAAGTCAAACTATCGCTCTTTGCAGATGATATGATACTATATGTGGAAAACCCAAAAGGCTCCACTCCAAAACTGCTAGAGCTTGTACAGGAATTCAGTAAAGTGTCAGGATATAAAATCAATGCACAGAAATCAGTTGCATTTCTTTACACCAACAACAAGACAGAAGAAAGAGAAATTAAGGAGTCAATCCCATTTACAATTACACCCAAAACCATAAGATACCTAGGAATAAACCTCACCAAAGAGGCAAAGAATCTATACTCAGAGAACTATAAAATACTCATGAAAGAAACTGAGGAAGACACAAAGAAATGGAAAAATGTTCCATGCTCATGGATTGGAAGAACACATATTGTAAAAATGTCTATGCTACCTAAAGCTATCTACACATTTAATGCAATGCCTATCAAAATCCCATCCAATTTTTTCAAAGAAATGGAACAAATAATCCTAAAATTTATATGGAACCAGAAAAGACCTCGAATAGCCAAAGGAATATTGAAAAAGAAAGCCAAAGCTGGTGGCATCACAATTCCGGACTTCAAGCTATATTACAAAGCCGTCATCATCAAGACAGTATAGTACTGGCACAAAAATAGACACATAGATCAATGGAACAGAATAGAGAGCCCAGAAATAGACCCTCAACTCTATGGTCAACTAATCTTCGACAAAGCAGGAAAGAATGTCCAATGGCAAAATGACAGCCTCTTCAACAAATGGTGTTGGGAAAATTGGACAGCCACATGCAGAAAAATGAAATTGGACCATTTCCTTACACCACACACGAAAATAGACTCAAAATGGATGAAGGACCTCAATGTGAGAAAGGAATCCATCAAAATCCTTGAGGAGAACACAGGAAGCAACCTCTTTGACCTCAGCCACAGCAACTTCTTCCTAGGAACATTGCCAAAGGCAAGGGAAGCAAGGGAAAAAATGAACTATTGAGACTTCATCACCATCAAAAGCTTTTGCACAGCAAAGGAGACAGTTAACAAAATCAAAAGACAACTGACAGAGTGGGAGAAGATATTTGCAAATGACATATCAGGTAAAGGGCTAGTATCCAAAATCTATAAAGAGCTTAGCAAACTCAACACCCAAAGAACAAATAATCCAATCAAGAAATGGGCAGAGGACATGAACAGACATTTCTGCAAAGAAGACATCCAGATGGCCAACAGACACATGAAAAAGTGCTCCACATCACTGGGCATCAGGGAAATACAAATCAAAACCACAATGAGATACCACCTCACACCAGTCAGAATGGCTAAAATGAACAAGTCAGGAAATGACAGATGCTGGTGAGGATGTGGAGAAAGGGGAACCCTCCTACACTGTTGGTGGGAATGCAAGCTAGTGCATCCACTCTGGAAAACAGCATGGAGGTTCCTCAAAAAGTTGAAAATAGAGCTACCTTATGACCCAGCAATTGCACTACTGTGTATTTACCCTAAAGATACAAATGTAGTGATCCAAAGGGGCACGTGTACCCGAATGTTTATAGCAGCAATGTCCACAATAGCCCAGTTATGGAAAGAACCTAGATGTCCCTCAACAGATGAATGGATAAAGAAGATTTGGTATATATATATATACAATGGAATACTATGCAGCCATCAAAAGAAATGAAATCTTGCCATTTGTGATGACATGGTTGGAACTAGAGGGTATTGTGCTTAGCGAAATAAGTCAATCAGAGAAAGACAACTATCATATGATCTCCCTGATATGAGGAAGTGGAGATGCAATGGGGTGGGGGTTAAAGGGGTAGGAAAGGAATAAATGAAACAAGATGGGATCAGGAGGGAGACAAAGCAAAAGAGATTCTTAATGTCATAAAACAAACTGAGGGGGGTGGGGGGAGGGGTTACATTATATGTATATAAAAAAAAGAAAAATTTTTTTTAAAAATTAAAAAAATAAAAGATTTCAACATGTGAATTCACAGGAAACACAAACATTCAGTCCACCTCACCCAGAAAATAAAGTTCAACATATATCCTTCCAGATATTTTTCTATTTGTATAGATTGATATTAAATATGTATATATACTATATTCATTTATAAAATCCATATGTGTTATATATAATTTTCTTTTATAAATATTTTTACCTATTTATTTGACAGAGAGGGAGAGAGACAATGTGCAAGAGAGGGAATACAAGCAGGGGGAATACAAGAGGGAGGAGCAGGCTTTCCACTGAACAGGGAGCTGGACACGGGGCTGGATTCCAAGACCTGGGATCATGACCCGAGCTGAAGGCAGCTGCTTAACGACTGAGCCACCCAGGTGCCTTGTTATATATAATTTTCATACATTTTCCATATAATTTTCCTACATATGTACCATATGGTACTATACATACATATGTATTTTAACCACAATGAGATCATAATATGCAATATAGTTTGCACCTGCCTTCTTTTTTCATTTGACAATCTCTATCTTTCCAGGTATGCTTCCATGATTTTCTGGTTCAAAATTAGCAACTATTCTAGGCTTACATATTGTTTATCATATGTACCTTAGAAGAGAGATTGAATAATGTGAACAGTGTAGTAAATTCTCATGGATCTGTCACTCTACTTCAGAAAAGTATATTTAAAGAAAATTTTAAAATATTCCAGAGTAAGAGGGAAAACAAATTGCACAACAATATTTGGGTTCCCAAATTTACTAGATGTTTATAAAGAAAAGTGGATTTTTTTGTTTTTTTATAAAGATTTTATTTATTTATTTGACAGACGGAGATCACAAGTAGGCCGAGAGGCAGGCAGAGAGAGAGAGAGAGAGAGGGAAGCGGGCTCTCTGCTCAGCAGGGAGCCTGCTTGATGCGGGGCTCGATGCGGGGCTCGATCCCAGGACCCTGAGATCATGATCTGAGCTGAAGACAGAGGCTTAACCCACTGAGCCACCCAGGTGCCCCAACAAAAGTTTTTTGATTTCAGAAAAGTTCATAGAAGCCAGGATCTATCATGAGCTGAATAAAGCTTTCCACATTGTCTAGTCACATCTAGGTTTGAAACCACGGGACCATTGGTTCTACAGGCTCCTATTACTGGCTTGGGTTTATTTGTCATTCCCCTGTGATATTTCTGAAATCCCAGCCAAAGTGTACTGCCCAATGTCACTTCAAACTCTTGTTCTTGTACAATACATTATATTTGAGATAAAAACAATTTGTCTTTCCATTCTCCTATATTTGGATGTTGCCAAAAAATTTATTATTCAGATTTTTTAATTTACTTTCTAAGGTGTTATGAGGTCAGAAGTTGTTTCTACACTACTGGGATATGCCAAAGACACTGGCCTCCAAAGCCCCTGTTCTTTTGGAAATGAGAAGCAAATAGAATCTCAGAAGGAATGGATTGAAGGAAAACCTCTTCTTAGCTCTGAAAACCACTTAACTAGTTCAAGAAAATGGTATTTTAATCTACTCCTGAATCCTGGAACTTTGCTTTCCAGCTTATGCTCACCATTCTCTGATTCCATCCCATCTGCTGTTACCCTTTTCTGGAATGTTACCAACACCTTCTTCAGAGTCCCCATTCGGGGACTGTTTATAAAGAAAAGTGGATGTTTCCCCTGGTCCTCCTTCCTTACTTTACTGAAACCTGTTTTTAGAAAGACCAGAAAAAGCCACTTTTTCCTTCACTCAGCCTGAATCTGGAATAAACAGGCAAGGCCTACAAACTTATATTCTTCATGGATACTTTCAAATAACTATTTCACTGGCTTCCTGCAGGTACTTCTCTGAGAACAATTCAAGTAGAAAATGCTCATTCATTGAAAGTTTCAAGTTTGTTAAGAGGACAGTCCTACCCAAATTGACCTACAGTTTCAGTATAATCATTATCAAAAGCCCAGCAAGTCTTTGTAGAGATTGATAAGCTGGCCCTAAAATTTATATGGCAGGGACACCTGGGGGGCTCAGTGGGTTAAAGCCTCTGCCTTCGGCTCCAGCCATGGTCCCAGGGTCCTGGGATCCAGCCCCACACTGGGCTCTCTGCTCAGCAGGAAGCCTGCTTTCTCCTCTCTCTCTGTCTGCTTTTCTGCCTCCTTGTGATCTCTGTCAAATAAATAGATAAATCTTTTTTAAAAGAATTAATTAACTAATTAATTAATTAAAATTTATATTGCAATGCAGAAGACCAAAAATATCCAGAACACTTTTTTAAAAAGTAATAGTATTAGGGAACTTATGCTATCTAATTTCCAAACTTTTTTTTTTTTAAATATGGGAAGTTCATGAATTTGCGTGTCATCCTTGTGCAGGGGCCCTGCTAATCTTCTCTGTATCGTTCCAATTTTAGTATGTGTGATGCCGAAGCGAGCACTAATTTCCAAACTTACTACATATCTGTGATAACCAAGAGAGATGTGGCATGTATATACAATGGGATATTAGCCATAAGGAAAGAATGAAATCTTGCCATTTGCAATGACATGGATGGAGCTACAGAATAATATGTTACCAGAAATAAGTCAAAGAAAGACAAACACCATATGATTTCACTCAGACATGGAATTGAAGAAACAAAACAAACAAGCATAGGGGGGGAAAAGAGATAGAGAGAAACCAAAAAACAGACTCTTAAATATAGAAAACAGACTGATGGTTACCAGAGGGGAGGTCAGTAAGGGGATGGAAGGAATTAGGTGATGGGGATTAGGAAGTGTACTTGTGATTAACACTAGGTGTTATATGGAAATGTTGAGTCACTGTATTATACACCTGAAACTAATCTAACACTGTATGGTAACTATTCTGGAATTAAAGTTTAAAAACTTTTTAAATAAAAAGTGCTGGGAAAAAAAAGGTGTAGAATTTGTGTAAGGATAACCTTGTACATTAAATGAAAAGAGAACTGCTAGCCCATAAATAGACCCCCCCACACACACACAACATAGTCTAAAAAGGAAGAAAGACAGAATCTAATTCCATGATTTGATTCTGTAAAACTATCCATACTGAAATCAGTCTTGGACTTCCCAGTTGTATGAAGTAATTAATTCCCTTTTCACATAAACTATCTCAATTCTAGGTTCTGTCCCCAGCAAACAAAGGAGACATATATTCCTGGACATTAAAAAGACTATGCTGGGACACCAAATCTACATCATTTTCTAGACTTTACTACTGACAGATTCACTGTGTCCCCAACATGCTCTGTCCCTTGCTGTTTGTGTGCCTTTCACAGACCTGCTTGTCCCCCCACCTAGTCTTTTCTTTCTTGGAGTATCACTCCCATTTTACTCCCAAATGCTACCACTTTTTGAACATCATATGAGATTCCATCTGCATCATGGAATCTTGATTGCATGGAATCATGGGTTTCTCTAACTAGATGTTTTTGTTTATTTCCTTTTATGTTTTGTGTGTTATGAAGGGATTACAGAAACCAGAAAGAAAATTCGGGGAACCACCAACAACAACAACAAAAGCAAAAAAAAAAAAAAAAATTCAGGGAGTCTTCATGTTCCTTTTCAGAATGATATTTTGAATGAAAAAGGGCACTGGAACCTCTTCTGAAGTTGTTCAAGCCTGCTCACTAGTGTAATGAGGGATGTAAAGACTCCCAGTAGAAGAAAGTAGAGCTAAGATTCAAACTCACTCATAACTGATAATAAATTCCTTTTTTTTCCTCCATGGCACTTTCTCTTCCCTTGAAAAATTATTTTACATTTTTTTCTTATTCTTTTAGTGGGCCATTATTTAACTCCATAGGTTGTAACTGCCCTGCTAGCTCTGTGAAGTATCCTTCATCTAGTGGTAAGATACAGAGGCAAGGAACAGCAGCTGGTGCTCTGTGGACTTTTGGATAGGATATCACTGTTGACAACACCATGAGTCAATCACAGCTTAATCTCAGCCATCACTCATACATATTTGAAGAACTGACAGAGTCTAGCTTAGTGTTCCATTCCTACATCCCCTCAGCTTCACATGCTCTTTAATTCTGATGTTCTCATCCTAATGTTCTTGGAATAAGCTTTCTCACAGGACTTCTTTTCATAAGTGGAGAGGTGATTATTATGAGGTTAATGGCATTGCTGTTGAATCCATCATTCTGCCAAGAAAGACCTTGTGAAGGCAGCTGACAAATATTGCAGCAGATTTAGATGTTCCTCTGGCAAATCCTCTGTTTATCTCGATCTGGGGCATGAAGGTGTGTGAACATTCAATGGTAACTTTAATTAGATTTATTCACCTTCAGGTTCAGCTCCATCAAATAAAATACAACTCAGATCTCCTAGTTACTACCAGAATTGTGTACTAAAGAGGAGGCACAGAATGAAGATGAAGGCTTGATGAAGAAATCAGAACTGAGGATACTTAAGAGGTGAAGCATCTCTTGACCTCCAGGTTTGCTGTTTAGTTTTTCTCAGATTTTTCTCAAAACCCACATATTCTATTCAGAGTTACAACTGGGAGCCTATGAAGAATAACTTCAAGAGGGCCTGCTTATCAGCAACTGAAAAGTTAACAAGACGCTTCATGTTTTCCTTCTGTGTTCAACCATGCACTGATAGCATCACTAGTACTGTTTTGAGAATGTTTTCTAGAATTACTTCCATTACTCAGGATAATGTGTTAGGGGAGCTCTCCCAGCAGGACCCCCAGACCAATGGCCTCAGTTCTACTCAGGATGTTGTTTAAGATGCAGGCCTCTGGCTGCACCCCACACCTGAGTCAGAAAGTCTGGGATGGAGTTCAGCAATCCATGTTTTTAGCATGCCCCCTAACTCTAAAATTTGAGAGCCACTATTTCAAAATAGCTGTCTTTTATCACTCACCGTGTGCCACATATTCAGGGCTCACAACACTTACAGATTCAATGAACCTATTGAACATATTCTGCATCAGTGCAGAATATGATAAAGCATGTGAAGCAATTATAGATTTTTATAGAAACCTCCAGAGGCATCAACCAATTAAGAATCCATAGGGCATTCCTTTTGTAGGAAAACACCTGGCTATGCACTGTGGAAAAATAAAACATGTCCCCTACCATGAAGGAACCTGATGGTAGCCAAGCCCTAGACACACTCATTTTAGAAGATGAGTAACCAAATGAGGGGGTTTCTGATAATACTCAGATTAGTGGTAAAAATGGGAGGTGTTATTTCTTTGCCCTCTCGACTTGCTTTTTTTTTTAAGTTTGGGAAAATGATCTATTGCATAAGTTACAATAGGAAAGCTTCAGTGTGTACAAAGCAGGAATGGCTACATAGAAGGAAGGGTCCATACACATAAGGAATGATTACATGTAAGAAGAAATTCTAAGTGAAGGGAGCAAAATGTATAAAGTTGCAACTAAAAGCAAATCTGGGCTGAGACTATGAAAACATAAACATACCAGTCCAGTTAGATTGGAAGGTCTGCCTAAGGAGGGAGTTATAATGTGTCACATTATATGGAGACGTCATTAGTAAGAACCCTGAATTAAGGGCTACGGAGTTTGTACGTGATTCTTCAGGTACAAGGAAGTGTCAACACATTGGAAAATGAAGACAGCCACCCTCTATATCCTCACGTGGCAGAAAGAGGATGAGCGAGCTCTCTGGGCTTCCTTTTATAAACACATTAACCTCACCCATGAGGGCTCCGCCCTCAGGACGTAATCACCTCCCAGAGGCCCCGCCTCCTAACCCCTTCACCTTGGGGGTTAGGATTTCAATTTATGGATTTTGGGGGCGGGGGCACAAACAATCAGTCCACAACATTCTGAGATGGTGGAGGAAGCTCAAACATTTTTGTAAATATCTGCGAGTTTTGTAGAAGTAACTGATGACATGGGCAGTGAATAAGGTAACAACTGTGCAACTACACACCTGTATTCCCACCACTTCAATGCCAGTCCAGGCGCTGGAAGTGGTGGTCGCCTAGAAACTATTTTAAGAGCTCAATGTCTGTAATATATGCATAAGTTGCATAATGTATAATTATATATATTATATTAACGTACATTATTTCATAATACACATGTTGTAGAATAATATAATATATACTAGGCACGTATCCTATGTCGGGCTCTACATTAAAGAGTTTGCATATATGTCCTCCCTTTCTCCTCACCAGAATGCTATGAGCCTGTGACCACTGAAAGAGGAAGCTGAAGTACAGAGGAGTAGGTGGCATCAAGGTGACACAGCAAATGACAGAGCTAGAGTTTGGACCAGCTCTGTTAGTCACCAAAGTATATGACTTTAACCTCTCTCCTGGCATAAAACAAACTCCTTTACTTCCTGATAAATTATATGCATTCACTTACTTGAATTCTTCTATTTTACCTTAAAAAACAAGTGTATTGTACCACTAAAGATAGTCTTTGTATTTCGAACAAATTTTTTCATAATATTAACTAAAGAAAATTGTTGTACAAGAAATCGTCTTTGAATTCTAGCACTTTGATATTGTCCCAGAACAGGCCGCGAAGATAAAGCTTTTGGAAAGTACTGTCTTCATTCAAGCCAAACATGAGCCTTACTTCTGGTCAAAACCCAAATTGAGGACACGCCAATCGAGAAATATCTGTTCCAACTGCTAACTAAGCTACTTACTAGTGATACAGATATTAAAAGTGAAATTGATAAGAAAAATTAAAAACTGACAAAATAGTAGGGTATGAGATTTATTTCTTTTTTTTTTTTTAAGATTTTATTTATTTATTTGTTAGAGAGAGAGAGAGCGAGCAAGGCAGACAGAGTGGCAGGCAGAGGCAGAGGGAGAAGCAGGCTCCCCGCCGAGCAAGGAGCCCGATGTGGGACTCGATCCCAGGACGCTGGGATCATGACCTGAACCGAAGGCAGCTGCTTAACCCACTGAGCCACCCAGGTGCCCCTAGAGTTGGAGATTTCTGTGTAGCTCTCTATATCACTCACATCTGAGCTTCAGTTTTGAGCTTCAGTTGCCTTATTTGTAAAATGGGGATAAAATGAGGGGTGTGTGTGTGTGTTTGTGTGTGTGTGTGTGTATAATATAGCCGTTTTAAGCTTTGTCATTAAGTAGACAACTTCATAAATGTAAATATTTTTTGGCATTCTCTTTAGAAATAAGCACTTGCTTGATTTACCTGCCTTCTTAGGTGGAATGCTTCCTTGCCTTATTTATCTTTGGCTCCAGCATAGTTCCTGGGCTGGAAATTTTTTGGTAAAACTGCATTTTTTAAAAAAGTTTTTTTTAATTTTTCAAAAAAGTAATATTTAAATTACTCTTATAAATTTACTTTTTTTTTTAAGATTTTATTTATTTATTTGTTAGAGAGAGAGAGCGCGCGAGCACAGGCAGACAGAGAGGCAGGCAGAGGCAGAGGGAGAAGCAGGCTCCCTGCCGAGCAAGGAGCCCGATGTGGGACTCGATCCCAGGACGCTGGGATCATGACCTGAGCCGAAGGCAGCTGCTTAACCAACTGAGCCACCCAGGCGTCCCAAGATTTATTTCTTATTTACTTGAAAGATTATGATAAATATCCCCAATCAAAAAAGTAGCAAACTGTAATTCAGGTTTATTTTCTTGTCAAATTATCTTTATGTTTATGTCAAATGTCTTTACTTCAACATTGCTATTCCTGTATTACCTAAATATCTAAAAATCTAGGGGCATGCTTTAACTTTTTTAAAACTTACCTGTAATTTAATCTTCTGCTTTCCCTGAATGAAAAAATAATTACTTTTATTTTTTTGACTCATGTATGTTGAGAAATTGTCATTTGAGTGCAGATGTCTGCTAACAAATATCACTTAATGACCTTAAAATAAATTTGTTAAATGTTATTTAACATTTGTTATCATAACATA